>MU628569.1:0-65315 GCA_025688805.1 Aspergillus egyptiacus | reverse complement strand
AATAGAAGGAGGAGCTAGAAGCCAAAATAATACGGATCACTGACACAACCCACCGCCGCCGGTTGCATGACGGGCCCAGGAAGCGGGTTGAAGTGCGGATGACCCTCTGCATGAGGGGCTCCGGGTGCGAGATGTAGCTGCATCTGTGGCTGGGTGTTCGAACACGAGTAATACCCCATAGCGAAGGGGGACATCTCGAGTGTTGTTGCTTGTTCGTGGTGTGGGTAGATCGGGGCCTCGGTCGAGAAGGCGAGAGTGCATGGGGCGCTTCTTGCGTCGTGGGGTTTGCTGCTGGTGGTGAGATGTGTTGGCGGTAGGGCTGCGGAGGATGCAGCGGCAGGAGCGCAGACGTCCCATGTTGTTGATGGCGGTGCTGAAGGGATCGGGACGGTGGATGGAGACGGAGGGGTCGTTTGGTCTGTTTGGGAAGTGGAGAGGGAGAGGGACAGGTCGCTGGGCGGGGAGCTCGAGGTGTTGGAGACCCGGACGGAGGTGTGCCTGGGCGATTCTAGATCGGGGAGTCTAGGCTCAGAGGAGCTGGAGGAGTCGATCAGTGCGTCGCTGGAAGGGTTGCTTGGTAGTTGGGCGTCGGACAGTTCAGGGAGGTCTACGTGGTAGATGGATGCGGTTGTGCTGGTGGCTGGTGGCGGTTAGGGAGGGCTTGGCAGATAGCATGGATACAGCGGACATACAGGCTTCGCCGTTGAGATAGCTTTCCTCTTGTGCACGAACGTGGTAGATCTCGTCTAGGACCTGGAGACGCTGAACGGGGCAGATCTGTCGGCGGATGGACTGGTCTGCTTCCTTGAGCTTCTCCGCCGTAATCCCGTGGCTCTCGCGGAGCTCACATAGGATGTGCACGAGGAGGCGGATTCGCTCTGGGGCGCGTTAGCGAGATGCCAGGGGATTTCGACTCGTCGTGTAGGTGGTAGTAGTAGTACGTACCTGGTTTCCGGAGGTGATCGGGCTCGCGATGCGTAACCCCCCTCGGCCACCAGGCGGGCTTGGTCGCTTCCGGGTCGAGCTTCTGAGAGGAGCCGAAGATGACCCTGCGGCCGTTGTAAGGATAGTTGACTTGTTTCCGGGGCTCGACGAGTCTAATATAGGCTTTGGCGAGGATGCGGCAGTTAATTTGCTGGAGGCTGTCGAATGCCTTTTCGTAGTATTTCCGTACCAGGCCTGTGTTACTGATGGGGAGCATTGTCCGTGGGAAGGATGTCATGCTCATTGGTACCATGCTCTCGTTCGTTAGTCGTGCTCGCTTGCGGGGGTTGTCGTGTTGGGGACTAGACGGTCTGTTAGCTTCAGGCTCGATGAGAGTCAGGACTAATCTTGCCTTGAGGATCTCCGACTCGTGGGAGAAGTTCTGAATGAGTTGGGAGTATATGAGCACCGGTTATCGATGGGGGATTCGTAAGGGTCTGTCCTTGTCAGCATTGACTATTGGTGGTAAGCAACAATGGGAGTCGGTACTTGATGGCTTAATCTCATCTCCAGACATGGCAACTGCTCTCAAGAATGAGTGCGTCACCTCTGGAGAGAGGATGTGATGGCAGTCGTCTGCGACTGATGAGGAGGCTTCGAAGCAGAGCTTTCCATTGTCGTCAATATAGAGAAGTGCAAAATGCGGGAACGATGTGCTGTCCAACGGCGCATCCATTGATAGTGGTGTGGTAGTCTAGACATAGCGCACGTCAGCCATAGTATGCCTTGAGAGGGAGCTGGCTGTGCCATACGTACATATGACGGTTTATGCGTAAGGGAGGTAGGGAGCGGTGGAATCATGGGTAAGTGTCGATTGGTCTGGGTCTGTAGGGGTTAAGACTTATGCAGAGTGATAGATGAGACAACAAGAGGAAACATTCTCTTAAGAAGACATGATCAATGGAGACATGTTGCAGGAGCTGAGCGTAGCCTGGTAAATGCAAATACTGTACCAGCTGCATTCCACTGGATCCACTGTCAGCTGCGTCTTCCAGAGTAGTTCGTTTCGCTTAGGATAGACAACGCGCCGAGAGTGGCTCCTGCATATGAACAGCGTACCAGCTCTGCGGAACACGGAAAAGCTGCAAGAAATGATAGCAGTAACATGATGTCCATGCCTGGATGTTCTTCCGTCTGATAAACACTTTCAAAGAGTGAGTCTCGATGTCAATACTGTCCACATAGGTAGAGACTGTATGTGGCATGGGCTCCCTGTAGCGAACATGAACCTGGAACTTGCTGCATCTGATGTTCGAGGCTAATGCATGCATGGATCCTTATTTTCTCAGATCTACCGTGATCTACCGAATTTAACCTTGGGGAAGCTCAAGCTGATCTCGGTGGTGGGACCATGGCCTCGGAAATGCACTATACAGTCGAAGATATGGCAGCCATCTTTCCAAGAAGAGTGTAGAGACCGACGAACAGGTACATCGAGATCGGACCAAAATACCTTTATGCATACCCGGTTAAATTTAGAGAGCATGACATGTCTCAGGACCCACAGTCGCCGCGTAAAAACTGTCATTCCCGCATTCTTCAATCCTTCTAGTGGTGCTCGGCGTGATCCGTGGTGGATCTGGAGACGTTCGCTTGCAACAGAGTTTCCTTGGATGATGTATCAAGTCTGGCTAGGGTAAGGCTTCCGACCAGTAACTACTGGTCCGGGAGAGACAAGAAGGGCCAGGAAAATAGAATATCATTCCAGAGCCACCTTCAACCATCTCGAACTCTGATTATGTTCTTTCCTGTGCCTCTTGGCTCTGGGGCAGTGCTTTGGGAGAACTGACGAACACCCGCAGTCGATGGTTGGGAGCAGGGAGAATGAAAAGAGACACCTGGGCTAGATGTACAGTTCTTGTGAGGCCGCCTGTCGGTTTCCTTCCACGGAATTAGGTCTAATGAGGAGAGGCATGGGGTTCAACTCAGACATTGCCTGAACTAATCGGCACAACCGTGTGGAAGAGCATGGACTGATGCTAGACTTTCGGAGGGCAGCTCTTGGGGACACCCCCCGCCATCTGCAGGAGAATAAGATCTTGAGCTGCCGAGTGTTTCACTGCAATTGCTTGGTCTGATCTGTCAGGCTTGATGCATGTCAACGGGGCGCGTATATAGTTCCGCCAGGGGAGCCAGGGGTACATGTGACTCGTCATGTTGATAGTTGCGTTCTGTCACCACCTCGAATCGATGAGTCCCAGCTTGGCCCAGCACAGGCATCGCAGAGATTACCATATATATTGTTGTTAGCGGCCCTTGGGCACCCCTATCGGTACCATGGTCTCGGTACTCTTCATAGGTACAAGTCGCGATCTTTTGCCAGTCGATCGATCCTAGAGGGGATCGCCAGGGCCGTAGCGGTCGATCGGACCTATCATACGGAAGCGAACCTCTGATCAGAGCTGCCCAACAGAAGAGAAGTACAGACTATACTTACAGCACTACTAGGGAGTAGTAGCGAGAGTAATAAGTAAGAGTAGTAGTGAGCTGGAGAGTAAGGTAATAGTCTGACCATGGATGTGTGTAAGAATCATACCATCGAATTCCCTCTGCTCCAGGCAATAAAGTAAAATACGCGTAAAGCTACGTAATGATACATCCAGCACCTGACTCGGGCTCACCTGACCTCAGCTCAGTCTTCGCCGTCTCTCTCTCTCTCTCTCTCTCTCCACCTCGAATTGCTGCTTCTCCTTGGAACTGTTGTGATTGCTGTTGTTACCAGATTGACGGGGTTACTACTGGCAATATTATATGACTCTCCTTCCATCTGCCAGCCATTCAGGAATCAGCCCCTCCCTGATCAGCCAACAAGCTCCGCCGCTTTCAACCTCCAGCCCAGCCCGTCACTCCACGCTCTTTCATGCATATCGTCTGCTAGCCAATCGCTGCCCTCCTAGCCTCGATCGTTCTTTTTCTTGCATCCCGGCTTGTCGTCTCTATTCGACCGTCTCTGCCGTCTTCATCTCGGCCAAGGGGAGCTGAAGATTCCAAATTAATCTTGCCCGTTACCTTAACTATTAGTAGCGCGATTATTCTTATCGCATTCGCGTCTCGAAGCGTGCGATCCCGACGGACCTAGCAGCGACCATGGACCCCAACGCTCCCGGCTATCCCATGCAGCACAACCCAGGCTATCCTGTCCCATCCCAGGGTACTCCGCATCAGTTTCCTTACTATCCGAACCAGGTTCCCTCCTTTCCCCAGTCGAGCGCTCCCCCTCAGCCTTCCTACGGTGCTGTACCACTGCAACCTGGTGGAGCTATGATGCCCGCTGGTTTCCCCCAGCCGTCACCAGGTATGCCTTCCTGCCTTGCTTTTTCTGCCTTTTGGTTTCTTTCTCCTCGTGATCATCGCTTCTGCTGGAACTTGGATGGTTGAAGACGACAGATGCTCTTGTTTGGTCGCTTTGCCAGGCTGTCCATGCTCCCACCTGTCATGATCCTACATGTTCAAAATCAAAAGGAGTGCCAACTGACGCGTTGATCTCTTGCTGCCTTTAGGACCGCAGGCCAACTTCTCCGCCCCATTCACCCAGCCTCCTGTCACTGCTTCCTTTCATCAGCCGACAACATCAACCATGAATATCCCTTCGACCCAAGCGCAGTCTTTCCCACAGAATATGGCGTCCGTTCAAAAGAATATGGTCCCGACGCCGCAACCCATCCCCGCCCAACAGGCGCCAGCACAAATCACTGCGCAACAGGCGCAATCCCAGGCCACAACGGCGCGCGAGAAGGAGCGCGTGTCGGTCCTTCTGGAAATAAACTCGATGCTGTTACAGGAGGCGATCAACCTCCAGACGGCGGGTAAGGCTGGCGGACCACCGGCTCAGCAGGGCGCGCAGGAAGCAAACCCATCCCCGACGACAGAGTCGACCCCCGACAAAAATGCGCCCCGAAGTCCCGAGTATGTCAATTGCATGCGTCGCTTGCAGGTCAACCTCGCATATCTAGCTACCGTGGCGGACAAGGGTAAAAAATCCGCCGGCGTGGTCCCCCCGACGCCCGCTATCATGACACCACCTCCGAACCTGCCCGCGGTCAATGAGCTTTACAATAAGCTGAACGAGCTGTTTCCCCGAGCTCCGCAAGGAGCAGCGAATGCCGCCCAGGCGAGCATTCAGGGGTCTCAAGGCAACGGAGGACCCAGCCCGACGCCGAAAATTGAAAACGCGGTCTGAACCGGCTGTGGTGGCGTGCGACGCGGCAGGTTCTTTGAAACGAACCTATTCGAACGACCCGAGTCGTGAGGAGCGACCGGAATCGCCTTGGAAACTTGGTGATATCACACTATAACGACGCTTCGTCGTAGTCTATCCTACAGCATTACTCGGTACCGGAACGTCGCGAAAGTAGCAGCAGCCCTTGCACGTAGCACGTCCGTGCATGTCCCGCTATACTGACTGTCCTGGATTCTGTGCCCCGAGTTGTCTTGTCAATGAGGCGGGAGTATGTACAAGGTGATTGACCGCCGCCCGCCCCGTCCATTGAATCGGCGAATCGCCAAGAGGGCGGAATGCTCTAGCATTGTAGTATGCCTCTCAATATACTATCCTAGATTTGAACATTTACCAGTTCATGTTACATAGGCAGCTCCCTACGGGTAAAGTGAGATAACTGAGGTGAATCTGTAGCAGGGCGCAGCGGCCCCAGCTGTTGGAAACTGAACTTCTGACAGCTAAGACGCGCAAACAGCAAATAGCCGAATACTACAGGTTGAAAGTGTAGAATATCCCTGAAGCTTGCCAGGTCATCAGACTGACGCTGATTGCAGTGGATGGATGGGGGTGGGTTGGCCCAATAGTGAGGCTTATTATGCGGCGACTTTGCGCCCTCTCCACCCAGCTTCAGGCTTTGGTTCCCCCATTATTAAGGTTCCCAATCCACCTTTCTTCAAAGGTTCTCAATTCGCCCGACTTTTTCGGTCAGCCTCGTCGCTCACCCTCACCATCCTTTCCCTCCCTCCTCCTCCCGATCGCTGGGATCCTGTGGATGTATTGTTGGCTTGCAGCCAACAGAAGGGGCCTAACTGTCGCTATTAATTCCACTTCTGTTATCGCTGCGCCTTCTCTTTCCGCTCTTTGGCCGCCAGCTTCGCCCTCTTTTCTGTCTCATACCCGTCCTTCAGCCTTTTTTCGCTCGAACAGGCTCGTAGGGATCGCCTTGTTGTCGACTGCGGTGCCTAATTGCACATCCATAGCGCGTTGGGGTCCGACCGCGACCCTCCTGCAGCCATCCTCAGCGACCACCTCAACCCGCAGTTCTTGTGTTACCAGCCTACAACGAACGCGATCGAGCCGACCCCGATATTCTTCCTCTATCTCTTCTCCCCAGTCTCGTGGGATAGACCACGCCGACAACGGGAATATGAATGGTGAAGGAAGCGCCAAACGCAAGCGCAACTCGATCACCGCAGCTGCGGAGCGACCAGTGAAACACCTCAAGCCGGAAAACTCAACACTCACACCTGGCGACTCCACCCCGGCCAACGGGACCGTCTATGATGTGGAGGATGGAGAAGATCTGGGCCCGTTGATGGCCGTTGGGTCTACGCAGGCAGACTCGCCGGAATGGCAGGTTACCATTGAGGAGGTGGTGAAGAGTGTTGTCTCCATCCATTTCTGCCAGACGTGTTCATTTGACACGGAGTTATCCATGAGTAGTCAAGCCACCGGTTTTGTGGTTGATGCGGAGCGCGGCTACATCCTGACGAACCGGCATGTGGTCTGCCCGGGTCCGTTTTGGGGATACGTTATCTTCGATAACCATGAGGAGGTAAGATACGGCTTCTGATAGAGGTTTTTTTTTTGGGTGACGATGCTCATACTTTATCTCATTTTAGTGCGACGTCTATCCGGTGTATCGAGACCCCGTTCACGATTTCGGCCTCCTCAAGTTCGACCCCAAAGCTATCCGTCACATGAAACTTAGAGAGCTCAAGCTCCAGCCCGATGGAGCCCGTGTGGGCTCGGAGATTCGGGTGGTGGGTAATGACGCAGGCGAGAAGCTCAGCATTCTGTCTGGTGTCATCAGTCGACTTGATCGGAATGCGCCCGAGTATGGCGAGGGTTATAGTGATTTCAACACCAATTACATTCAGGCTGCCGCTGCAGCTAGCGGCGGTAGCTCTGGCAGTCCTGTCGTCAATATCGACGGTCATGCGATTGCTCTGCAGGCCGGTGGTCGTGCGGACGGAGCGGCAACCGACTACTTCCTCCCGCTGGATCGGCCGCTGCGTGCTCTGGAATGCATCCGCCGGGGAGAGCCGGTCACCAGAGGAACTATCCAAACTCAGTGGATGCTTAGGCCTTTCGATGAGTGTCGCCGTCTGGGCTTGACGTCCGAATGGGAGACCAAGGTGCGCAAGGCCGCTCCGACGGAGACGAGCATGTTGGTTGCGGAAGTCATCCTGCCCGAAGGACCGGCGGATGGCAAAATCCTGGAGGGCGATGTTCTTCTCCAGGTGAATGGAGAACTCCTGACCTCTTTCATCCGGCTGGACGACGTTCTGGATTCCAGCGTTGGGCAGACAGTGAGGTTGCTGGTACAGAGAGGCGGCCAGGATGTGGAGGTCGAGTGCCAGGTAGGCGACCTGCATGCGATCACACCTGATCGGTTTGTAACAGTCGCCGGTGGAACTTTCCATAATCTCTCGTACCAGCAAGCTCGACTCTATGCCATCGCGACGAAGGGGGTTTATGTGTGTGAAGCGGCAGGCTCCTTTAAGCTCGAGAACACTATATCGGGATGGATCATCGATTCAGTCGACAAACGCAAGACGCGGAACCTGGATGAGTTTGTGGAGGTGATGAAGACGATCCCGGATCGCTCTCGGGTGGTTATCTCCTACCGCCATATCCGCGACCTGCACACCCGTGGTACGAGCATTGTGTACATCGATCGACATTGGCATCCGAAGATGCGGCTGGCGGTCCGAAACGACGAGTCAGGGCTCTGGGATTTCTCCGACCTCGCCGACCCTGTCGAGGCTGTAAAGCCCGTGCCCAGGAAAGCTGATTTCATACAGCTTGACGGTGTGAGCCAGCCTGCCGCCGCGGAGATTGTGCGTAGCTTTGTGCGGGTGTCCTGCACGATGCCGCTGAAGCTAGACGGATTTCCACAGGCCAAGAAGACCGGGTTCGGACTCGTGGTCGACGCGGAGAAAGGGTTGGTGGTGGTGTCGCGTGCGATCGTGCCATACGACCTCTGCGATATCAACGTGACGGTGGCCGACTCCATCATCGTTGCGGCCAAGGTGGTTTTCCTTCATCCATTGCAGAACTACTGCATAATCCAGTACGATCCGGCGTTGGTGCAGGCTCCGGTGCAGAGCGCCAAACTCAGCACGGAATTCATTAAACAAGGGCAGGACACGATTTTTGTCGGATTCAACCAGAACTTCCGCGTCGTCGTGGCCAAGACGGCGGTTACTGATATCACAACGGTCTCCATCCCGGCCAACGCCGCTGCGCCGCGGTACCGGGCAATCAATCTGGATGCGGTCACGGTGGACACTGGACTGAGTGGCCAGTGCTCTAATGGCGTCTTGGTTGGCGAGGATGGCGTTGTTCAGGCTCTGTGGCTGAACTATCTCGGCGAGCGGACGGGAAGTTCACACAAAGATGTGGAGTATCACCTCGGGTTCCCGACACCCTCTTTACTCCCGGTCGTGAGAAAGATTCAAGAAGGAGACTTGCCCAAGTTGCGCATTCTCAATATGGAGAGTTATGTGGTGCAGATGAGCCAGGCGCGTATTATGGGAGTATCGGAGGAGTGGATTGAGAAGGTGGCCAAAGCGAATCCGGCCCGGCATCAACTATTTATGGTCCGCAAAGTTGACTGCCCGCCTCCGGATTTCAACTCGGCCGCGGACAGTTTTCAAGAGGGCGACATCATCCTGACTCTGGATGGACAACTCATCACGCGTGTTTCAGAGCTCGATATCATGTACGAGAAGGAAATGTTGGAAGCGCTGATTGTACGCAACGGGGAGGAGATGCGGATCCGGGTGCCGACTGTGTCGACGGAGGACCTGGAGACGGACCGGGCGGTTGTATTCTGTGGTGCTGTACTGCAGAAGCCGCACCACGCCGTGCGCCAGCAGATTTCCAAACTGCATAGTGAGATTTATGTCAGCGCACGGGTACGTCCTACTTCTTTTCTTTAAATTTGCAAATGCTAATGAAGCTACAGAGTCGAGGATCCCCAGCTTACCAGTATGGCCTCTCACCCACCAACTTCCTCACTGCGGTGAACGGAGTCCCGACGCCGAACCTTGACCGGTTTGTGGAGGAGGTGAAGAAAATCCCGGACAACACATACTTCCGACTACGGGCCGTGACCTTTGACAATGTGCCGTGGGTGGTCACCATGAAGAAGAACGACCATTACGTACGTTTCCCCTCCCCATCTTTTCCGGGACCCATAAGCTGACGGGGTATATAGTTCCCGATGTCTGAGTATGTTAAAGACGAGTCCGAGCCACTGGGCTGGCGGTCAATCTCGCATGATAAGAAACATAGAGACGGGGTCGAGGCGGATGTGGCCAATCTCAACCCGGACGCGATGGACGAGGAGTTCGAGGGGGGAGAGGAGGCAGAGCCGGAAGCTGTATAATATAGATATCTGGATACCTAACTCATGTCTGAGGGTGAACCAAGTACAGGCATGAATGCGTGTTAACAGACTAGAGAGTGTCAAAGATCGCCTTAGTCTGTAGCGTGTTCTCGGCGCCTGTAGATTAAAGAATAGTCAGGTAGCCTACCGACGGTACCTCAATATCTGCTTCAGGAGAGCTGCATGGGAATGGAGCTGCCCAGGAAGACGGGAGAGAACAAGTAGATGAGACCTTGGACCTTGACTGAAGATTCACCCGCAGCCACTGTTATACAGAGACAAGTGCTGCATACTATAAGTTATCCAGATAAGTGAATATAGACCCCAATCACCCCTTCAAGTATAAACCATTATCAGACCTGGAATATTTGTACTTAGGGAACCAATTTCACGCACAGACACGTCAGTGTGAAGTAGATGAACGATAATTCTCATACTATGCTGTATATTATATAGTCACCAGAAGTCTTCTTTCTAAAATAATAATAATAAAGAATACTATTAATAGAGGAGTCATAGCAGAACCTTGGAAGGGTTGGTTTAGTTGAGTTGAGCTTCTCCAGGTCCGTCATTCCATCTGAGGAACAGTAACCCTAACTGAAGTAGAATCAGTCAATTCCTGCTTGCGATGCGTATACATTGCAAGTGCATTAGATTTTATCAACTAATCAGAGATTCCCACTATAAAGTAATAGATAGATTTGGAATTACAAGCCAAGCCAGGCCAGGAAAGCAAAAGAAATCAGTACAAAGCGGCGGGGAGGGAGGGGGACACTTAAATCGAATCCAAGCTGAGCCCTGTATCCTCTCAAAAGAAGAGAGCTGTCTTTTTGGGAGTCGGGGCCGTGGCGAAGATATTAATAAACGTGGCTATGCTAATACTAGACGAAGACTGCGAGCCAGCACAACTGCAGAGCTGTTATCAGAGTCAGGGTTCCTGGCGAATCAGCTAGGTAGGGGAAACATATACAATTAACATATCTGATCCAGGCAGTCAGTCTGCACAAGGCCATCTCGGGGCTTTTCCCCGGACGGGCGTCTCGGGCCGTGATTGATATGATATGACTGGGGTGCCGGTGCCCGTGCTCGAGTCATTGAGGAGGGGATTCCGTTGCGGTGCCGGCTTAGACCGGGCGCTATCGAGCGTATCAATGGGTGTATTTTATTTATGTCTTGCGTGATCTTAACCTTGGAAAGGGAAATAGCTGATTTTAACTGATCTGTATGGTGGGTACAAACTTCTGTCTGTGTTAAGTACTACGTGGTAGGGATATGTCCAGTCCTTTTCACTTAACTGTATAGAGAGCTGCTATTCTCAGGACGTGATAGGCTATTCTACAGGATATTATTATTCTGAATGACATGAAAGAGGCAGCACTAATTTCCTAATTTCAAGATAGGGCCTTTACCTATACTGGGTACAAAGTCTCTCACCCACAGCTAGGGCCGCAGTTATAGGTGAAGAAGTAAAAAATGGACTTGGATTTACTCAGTCAGTCGCACTAATTAGGGGGACAATTAAATTCTATCCATGAATAAGACCGGCTCCCTCCTTCAGGGACTTCTCTACTGTATCAGGCAGGTTTGATATTGCGCGAGTCAGTGCATACTAGGAGGCGAGGACCCGTCTAGATAACGGAAATCTCCGCAGACTAAGGAGTCTTGCGTGCCTGCCAAGGCTTGTCATAAATGATGGCGATGGGTCTGCGATTTCTCAGTGGTTTATCATGTTTGGCCGTTGGCCCTAAGAGACCGAGATGTAACGCCAGAAGTGACAGATAGATGGATGGAGAGATAGATGGCCTTGGTCATGATTAGCAAGCATTCAGGATAACTAGAGCTCCCTGACTATATATGTGTATCTTTCTATTTGCCTGTCTATCTACAGAACTGCATTGACAGTTAGCATGCGTCCCTCGCCAGCTCTGCGTTTATTCCTCTCCCTTCTGCCCGCCGCAATTGCGACGCGGCCCTTTCTCAACGAGCCTGATACAGCGTACGTTTACATCCCCTTTGCTGAAGTACAATACTTACTCTCCCAGCATTGAAGATGTCCTCGGCGACACCCCCGAAGGCACCCTCCCTGACCTCACGAGCATGCTCGGCCTCCCCGACTTCGAATGGGCCGCCAGACGCTACCTGAACGCCTCGTCATACACATACTACCGCAACGGCGCCGCCGGCGAGTGGTCCTACAGGAACAACCTCGAGGTCTACGGCCGGTTCCGCTTCCGACCTCGCGTGATGGTCGACATCACCCAGGTCGAGGCCTCGCTGCCCACCACCATCCTCGGCCACAACTTCTCTGCACCGTTCTACATCAGCCCCTGCGCCCGCGCGGGCCTCGCACACCCAGACGCAGAAGCCAACTTCGTCCAGGCCGCCCACGACGAGCACATCCTGTATATCCCGGCCCTGTACGCCACGCTCTCGATGGACGAGATTGCCGCCGCAAAGCCTGCCGCAGACGCACAGGTTCTCTTCCAGCAGGTTTACCTCGACAGTAACGACACCGCGACGCAGCAGATCTTCAATGACGCCGAGCGACTAGGCGCCCGCGCCATCGTCTGGACCATCGACAGCGCCGCGGACGGGAACAGACTCCGCGCGGACCGGTACGGGGTGGGCTCCGCGGACTCGACCTACACGCTGGTCACCTGGGAGGTGTACGCGAAGCTGCGCGAGATGACCGCGCTGCCGATTGTGCTCAAGGGCATTCAATCCGTCGAGGACGTCAAGCTGGCGGTCCGGCACCAAGTCCCCGCCATCATCCTGTCGAACCATGGAGGCCGGCAACTCGACAGCTCCCCGTCGCCGCTGGAGGTCGCGCTGGAGGCCTACCAGGAAGACCCGGATCTCTTCAACCAGATCGAGATCTACGCGGACGGCGGCGTGCGCTACGGCGCCGACGTGCTGAAGCTGCTGGCGCTGGGGGTGAAGGCTGTCGGGCTCGGGAGGAGCTTCATGTACGCCAATGCTTATGGAGCCGAGGGCGTCCAGCGCGCGATCCAGCTCTTGAAGCGCGAGATTGCGATCGATGCGGCTAATCTGGGGGTGCCGGATTTGAAGAAGATCGATGCTTCTGTGGTAAGATCACCCACTCTTCTACCCTACCCTATCCGGCTAACTTGCCTGCAGGTCAAATGGGCCAACAATGGGTGGTTTAGCTAGGGTCTTCATACTCGCCCGGGGCTGTGAAGACGTTACATGCGACTTGAGACTGATGTCTGACTTTCCTGTCCGCTGTATTTGCCTTACTATTGTCAACTTAAGCTTTGTTCATTCTGAGCTGCTTATTAGTTATATAGAGTATTCTATGTATGGCAACCATGGCACTATGCACTATACAGCCCAAGCTGTAGGCCCAGGCAATACAGAGAAGTACTTTCATCAATATTATAAAGGAGATCTTAAGTTGATCTGTCCCATGCAGATTGTGATGGTCTGGAATAAAGGGTTAATCGACAGCAGGGCAAGGATGATCCGGGTATATATATACTCTCGAGAGTATGTATCGACTCATCTGAGAACTAAAGCAACAGAATCGCAAGCCAGCCAAAACCCAGAAGCACCCACCGACCCGTCCACGCAACAGAGACCCTGATCGCACTGCTATCACAGTCGACAGGAAACTCCGCCAAAGTGCCATTAAACGACGGGCAGCGCCCTAGGTCGCGGGCTGCCCTCGTAATGTTCTCAACGGTCGCGGCACCAAAGGCCAACGCGCAGGGATTGGGCCCCGTCGTATTCAGGATAGGACAGTTCTCGTCATCCGCGTTCTGCAGCAACTGGAAGGCCGCTGCCTGATCCGCCTCGGTATCACAGTCCCGGGTTGCGAGAAGATCCACGGTCTGGCCTCCCTCCGCAACCGTAAACACCACACTGTGCCACGGCTGTTTCCGATAATGGTCCTCCGGAGTCACCGGGTCCGACAGCGAGCAATTGTATTCGAACCCGAAACGCCATTCGAGTTCCCAGTGGCCCGTGGAGAAGTTTCTCAGTGTCAACGGGAAGTCGCTCACAAACAACGGATCTGATGGCGGCGGGCCATAAGAGTACGGGGCATCTATCGGCGTCTCTTCGGGAAAGCGACCGTCTTCCTCCAAAATGAAGATTGGGGATTCGACGGGCGAAAGTCTCCAGTATAGTTTCAAGCCAGCGGGGTAGGCAGCTGCTGCATTCTGTAGACCCCAAACGAAAGGGAAGTACCGGACAGGAGCGTAGGTCTCGTTCCGAGGAAAGATCTGGTCGAGCTCGACGGTTTCGAATTCCTGTGGTGTGGCCAGGCCAGAGAAGAGTGTCATGAGGAGAATCAGAAAAGGAGTGAAAGCCATGGCTGAGCTGCCAGTCCTGGCCAGCGAACGGAGTGAAAGACGGCCTGGCCTGGCCAGATTTCAGGAGACGACGGAGCTAATATATACAACTAGTGCTCAGCTCGATTCTGAGTCCACAATCCTTATCCACGCCGGAGTTTGCCTGGATCAGGGCTGGCGGGCCAAGAACCGCGGCGTCAATCTAACACACTCGGGTAGTGCGTACCTATGGAGTGGGCCCCGGGAGAGCAGCATGCTTACCCAGCCGTCGACGGTCGCTTGGGGGTGGTGGACACGGCCGGTGGGGAATGGTTCGATGGATAAACAGGGTAGGGCTAGCTAGCTCCTGCGCCAGACAGGGCTGCTTGGACCTCTTCGATCCTGAACATGGGAATTCAACACTATTCCAACATTTAGCAACTCCATCAACAGCAATTACTGTGTGGAGAGCACTATGCTCTAGCACCTTAACTTGCCTGAGATCTCTGGGGATGGCCACCTAGCTGCCTGTACCATTGCACATATCCAAAAGTACCTCTTAAAGCAAGTTGGACATAATAGAAGCTTCATTTATTTCAACAATTAGTTAGGCTACAGTAGGATTTTTTGCTGACTGTGATATGGATATCACTCGCATATCTGATCCTATCCTTTCTAGTCTGACCCACCATATTATGGTCAAGATGGTAGTCCATGGCTTGCTGGAGCAGGTCTGCGGTATTATTGTCACATTCGATGACACCTTCTCCACGGTCCAGCAAGCAGTTAGATCCTGGTTTGACGGCCAGTGTGCATTCTTGGACAAAGGATCTTCCGGTTGAACTCGCCTGTCGGTTGCTGCGCCTTCTCCCTCGCCGTCTTCCTTTCCTTCGTTTATTTCCCCCTCTACTCGCTGCGGAATCACCGGTGCTGAATATGAGAAGTACAATACTAAAGACGACCTCTGCTCGACATTAACACCTGGACAACATGTCTGCTGCTCCTCTGGCACTCCCCCAAGTTTTTGCGCCGTCGCTCAATGAGGACGGTACCTGTGCATTGTATGTAGTTCAAGAAGACAATTCTTGCTCAAAGATTGCAGCTACTAGCAACTTGGTAACTGAGGACTTGGAGGACTTCAATAAAAACACCTGGGGTTTGCAACACATCCATGTAATGGATTAGCCACTTACAAATTGCAGGATGGAATGGATGTGGTATTCTCTCAGTGGGCATCAAGATGTGTCTCAGCACCGGCAAGCCCTGGTCATCGATTGGGGATATGAGGAGCCTTGTCCGCATCCAGGCTTGGATTGCGATGGGACCAGAACCAGGACCGAGGAGAGCCTGGGGTGAAGGGGAATATTATGACGGCCGAGCAGGAGGCCAGACTGTCCAAGCCTCTGCTTGCTCTTGCACTGGATGGATGGAATTCGTGAGTTTGAAGTTGAAGTGACGTGGCCGCCGAACGAGGACTTGGAAAAGTTTGCTTGCCCAAGCGCCGTTTCGACTTACAAGGAATGATGATGAGCCTATACGTGACAAACCGGAGATGCCTTCCCTGGCACCCGATCGTCCACGCAAAAAAAGGAGGCCCGCACGGCGATGCCCCCTTGATTGGTTTGCTCAGGGCTAAGGTTGAGGGTTTTAGTAGTGCAGGGTGTAAGCCCGGGGTCATGTTATGCGGAGCACTACACAACTACTAGGTATACTAACAGACAACCTCAAAAATGGGCCACAGTTCCAAGGCCTTAACAGCTTCTAATTTCCCCTTTGCTCTTCCAATGGTCCATCCTCCTTCATCCGGACATGTCCCAACGCCCCAGCCCTGCTATACCTCGTTCACAAGTAACCGGCCATCTCACTGCAAATATCCACAGACTTATAATTTGTCCCGAATCCCTTTGTCTCAGGAATAATGCGGTAGTAAAAGTTGGCCGCATCCCGGTCTCCGCAAACCCAATAAAGTCGTCCATCTTGTGTCCCGCGTTGTCCGCATACACACCCCACGTCGCGGCGCCGGCGAGCGCCATGGACTTCTGGTGCGCCTGCGTGAGCTTCGTCCGGGTCCTGGTCGTGTACGAGATTTTGAAGCCGGGATTGTCGAAACGTTTTTCAAGCGCCGAGCTGGAGCCCTCGGTGCTGTTGTCGCTGTCGGAAAGCGGCAGGTGCAGAACGGTCTCGCCGTTTGCGTAGTGGTTGGCAATGATATCGTGCTTGGCGGCGTCGTCGAGTGACAAGCCGGTGATCTTGAACCGGTGGTGGGTTGGTGCGGACTCGCCGTCACGTCTAGCCATGGGGGGCATCGAGCGATGTAAGACTCTCATACGAGATATCCGCATAGCTAGCCAGCATAGCCTCCCACTGCTGGAGGTAGTTGTCTATCTGGCGCTTCGTCGGCAGACCCTCGGGCGTGGCACCAGAGTAGTGCGCGGCCGCGGCATACGCCAGCATGAGCCCACTCTGGATGATGTAGGTTATCTCGCCGCATCTTTGTCCGCCGGCGTAATTGCAGACAGCTAGGGCAAGGCCCGTGCCGGAGGTGGTGTAGATGACCCTGAGAAAGATTAGTTTGTAGGCTCAAAGAGGGGAGAATACATATGCGTTCATGAACTTGCTGGTGCCGATAGTACGGATTGTTTGGTCAAGGACCTGGCAGACCCCGTTGGCTCTCTGCTCTAGCTCGTGAGCTGGGCTGGGAGAGCGGGTCTCGAGGCTGATGTTTGACGGGAGATTGGTGATATCCACTGCTTCCACTGAAGGAGCGGGGGCCGCCAATGAAACTTGGCTTGTGGCCAGGAGAGAGAGGAGAGGGGACAGTTTCATGATGATGTTTGAGATGGTTGGTGATTGGGATGATCAGTTGGGCATGGTTGTTGGTTATATTTATAGCTGATGCCAGGGTTTCCAGTACGCAAAATGCGTGCTCTAAAGTCCAGGATCAGAGACAGAGGTTGATAGTGGATAGCCAGTCTGCAACAGGACAACCACGCCTGCAATCACACCTGCCTCTAAGGTACTAGTTAGCATTTACCTAATGTAGACCATGTTCCGATCCTCGATTGTCTAAGAGCCAGCCTAGATTCAGCTTGGTTCGCACTTATGGAGCCCCTCTACCCCTCTGGCCTGCATCAAAGTCCTCATCCAGACAATGGTCGAATGCCCAGCTTCCCATAGATTACTACCTTTAGATCTCAGATTTTAGTTAGGTGTATCTCATCAGGTACTCGGGGATATTCAGGTTAACTGACCAGGGCCTAACTGGTTAAGGATAAGTAAGTACCTTGAATATAGTGGCGATATCCCCGACGAGAGAACAAAGGGATGTTGGAGTTTCAGTTAGCTGAGAAAAGACCCACTGCTAAGTTAGCTTCGGTCTGGTCCTTATAAGGCTTAAATACTTAAATACCCCCCCTCCTCCCAGCCGGTCTTTTCTTCCATCCTCGAGGGGATACTCTATCCCACTCCAAAATGGCCCCCAACGAAAAATCTGAAGATGGCGTATTGCCAACACAATCTAGATCGCGAGCTGCGACCCTCGTTCGGGATTTCTTCCGAAACCCGCAGACGTAAGTTGTCCACGCTCCATTGCTGGTCTCAAGCTAACGCTCTAGCTAGCTTACCTCGTAGCGCCCTGCTCTCGGTATTCGTGTCATGGGTTCTGGACTACGTGGGGTGGAGTAACGGGAGATGGGTGTGCAATGGACTCTTGGTACTGATGTCTTTGATGTCGTGGTATTTTGGCAGGCATTAATCGTCTGATCAGCTGGGTCAGAAGAAGGACTCAACACATGTAGCTATTCATTGACCTATTACCTCTATCGTCTTGTTCTGTACTCCCTAGTCCATGATATTGATATCGTGATTCGTCATTGCGACTGCCAAAGCAAAGGCCTACCTCGACTACCTACCTAGACCCATACTCGGAGTACATCTACGGAAAACTCCGCTAGGGCTATTGAGATCTCTACTTTGCATGTAACCTTCCTGATGCTGCTGATGCTGTCCGGACTCCGGAGCCTTGTGATTAATGCGGTGGATCAACTGGGTACCTAGCTAAAGAGGCTAAACAAGCCTCAATGAACCCTGGACTCGGCAATGCTAAGCTTCCCAGAGAGGAGATTAAACTTACATCACCGAACTCAGGACTGTTGATAACAATAGGCCAGATCTTATCTGCTGTAGCATGAGTACATTACTAGGCTGTATGTAGATAATGCGTGCCACACCCTAGTAGCCAGGACCTTTTCTTGCAGCTGATAATATTCTCTTTATTTATCAGCTCCTGTTGGTATTCTTCTGTAAATCCACGCAATTCCATAAACTTCTGAAGTATTGCAAGCGGAGTGGCTGCCATCGACTTTGACTATGCCGGACTCCAGAGAGAGCTAGACAGGTCCATTGACTTCCACCGCGAAAAGGACGTCGAGAGCTCTGAGTGTGGCGTCAATATCAAGGAGCCGTGGAATTCCTACGGGACGCACAGTTCGTCACCAGTTACAGGTGCGGCACTTGATATTTTACCGATAGGAATTGACACCGAGCAAAGATTGACGACTGACAGGTCCCTTGCCACGGACAAATACTCCGATGCGGCAAACCCACATGGCAAAACGGTCTATGCCTTTATGGTTGTTGAGGGGTGGCACGGTCGCTATATGCTTCTTCTTGTCCTGGGGGGCTTTCTGTGTAGTTTCTGCGTTGTTGCGATCTCCACAGCTGTGACCCAGAGCCTGGAGGTCGGATTAACGGCCGGAAGCTATACACTGGCGATTGCAACACTCTTCCTGGCAATCATGAGCTTTCTGAGTGCTGTGCTGTAAATGATATTTGAGGTGGCAGGGGGGGGGGGGCATGGTCTTGCTCCTATACTCAGCATTCCTTGTGAAACCTCCCGAGGATATCTGTCTGTGTAAATTAGGTAGCTATCAGGTATTCGGTTGCTCTAGGCATTTCTACCTAGGCATGGAGAGGTCTGTCACTGTCTTAGATTGTCTTGTCTCTTGTAGATGGACAGGTCTACGTCAGCTATAGGATAATCACAGAGGTCCTAGATACCAGACCGCATTCTCCCCTGCCGTCGTTCATGGGTGGCACCGTTGTTGTTAATGGCAGCCAAACTCCCCTCATGCTAGGTTCTCATCACGGTCTTGGTAGTCGGTCATTGTGATTGCGGTTTGTGCGCTACATATGGCTTTCTGAAGAGTCTCCTGGTCCTGCAATCTCCCAACTCAGTTATCTGGCCTGTCCTTCTTACAGAGAATCCAGGCAAAGACAGAATCTGGCAGTGAGTACACATCTGTGACAACTACTAATAGCTTTCTATGCACATAGAGCCATCCACACACAGTTACCGGCCTGAGTAAAGTCCATACCAACTCAACTAAGCACCGATTTGCCAGTAGTACACTGTCGTATAAGGTCCGGATTTAGCACTGTAGGAGAAAGATAGGAGACGCTGCAACCCGGATGTCTTGTCAAAGTCACTCCTAGGACTATCCGTCAGGATTAGCAAGCAATCTATGGTTTTGTTTTGTCCCGCCACTTGACAGTAAGAACTCACTAATATGTTTTCAGATTCTCCCTGTACCGGCGCGCCTCGTCCTTCCATCCCAGCCTCTCAAACAAAGCGACCACCGCATCGGCCACTTGACTGTCCGTCAGGTACGACAGATGGAAGTAGATCTTCGGCTGCGGCCAGCTCTCTCCGGGCCGGATCTCGAAGTTGAAAATCAGCGGTTGATCATCGAAGTACTCCCGCTCCCCGGCGGATGATGTCTTTGGAATGCCAGTGCTGCTGGTAGTAGCTTCACCGTTGCAGGTTTCGGTATCCGTGCTTTTCCGCACGAGGGAGTCCTGGAGCGAGGCATAATGATACCCCTCCGGGATCCGAAGGATAGACCAGATCTGGCGGAGAATGTCCAGCCCCTCGGCAATGCCAGGGGCGTTGGTGAGTCGGCCGCCGAGCGTGTAGATGTCCGCCACGCGGTCGAATTGGCACAGGGCCTCGAAGAAATAGAGCTTGAATCGGGACCGGGACATCGCAACGTGGTCGCACCCCACGGTGCCGAATTCGGTGAGCTGGGGTCTCGTCGGGTGGGCGGGTTGCATCGGGACTCCGGCAAAGTATTCCTCGATGGGGCGTAACCCCGGTGTCAATGTGTTATTTCCATCATCGAGGTTCCGAATCGCTTGGAAGGAAAGGTCGGAGATCGGGATGCCGCGGACCATGGACTTGGCCGAGAGGAACCAGTAGCCTTTCAGGGTGATTCTGCCGGTCCGGGGGAGCTGCACGGCGATTAAGTGCTGGGTCTTGAACAGGGGCGAGAGGCTCTGGTGGCCGGCGGGCTGTAAGAGCGCGTTTTCCTCGGTCCTGGTCAGATTGAGGAGGCTGGCGAGCCGGTGGTAGGGCTGTAGGTCCAGCTCGACACCGGGCACTTGGCCCAGTCGGGCCAGGGACTCTTCGGTCGAGAGCTCGCCGAAGGGGTCCTGGGCTCTCACATGGCTGGAGTAGGCTCGCGGCTGGAATCCGATGCGGATGGTGCTTCCGGAGTTTTGGAAGTTCTGGCTGATTTCCAGGGGATGGTAGTCGTATTGGTCGGACTCGGAATTGGACTCCCAGCTGCGCGGTGCAGGACCCAAAAGAGGGATGATATGGTGTGCAAAGAAGGAGAGGTACTGGTATTGCTTGTGGAGCTCGTAGTTGGCCAGCAGGAGCTGCTGGCCCAGGACAGGGCCTGCTCGTTTCCACCACTGACGCTGGTCCTGGTCATCGAAATGGAGACCAAGATCGAGGGCTTGGAAGGGCGTTGTGCTCATTGTGGATCTGTGGTGTTACGGCTGGGAATTCGTGACCGAGCGTCTTGAATTCTAGGGGAAGCCTTTGTGACCTATACGGGTTGTAGCTGATGAACAAGGAGACCAGATGACATTTATATCCAGCCGGTGAATGCTTCATGCTACAGATGTACCGGCCTTACGGACGATACTTATTCCAGCTGTTGCTTATGGTACCATAACTGTGCTGTGCGACATGCGTCCCCTCTTAGCAAAGCTCTAGGGCAAACACCACTTGATTATCAGGCAGTCTAACAGGTTAGGGCAGACCTTACTGACAGATAGAGAGCCTGGCTGTAGACACCTTACATGGTGCACTGCGTAACCTAGAATATGCTGTGTTACGCTCTTCTGCCCAGAAAAAGCTTCACGAGAAATACTACTCGATATTTGATATCAGCAACCTGATCCTACCTTACAGGGTTGTTAACAGATACCTCGTAGATAGCCGTTGTCAGCTGGACAACCCGTTCCACAGCGTACCATGTAACCTACTGCAGTACTCGTAGTATGCATATGTAGTATGAATACGTAGTATGAATATGTAGTATGCATATGCTGTGTTACACGCTTCCTCTCAGAAAAGGCTCCAGGGAGCCTAAGGAAACGGAAGAAGGATATCCGGCAGGAATCAGAACTGCACTGATCATCCCGATCTGACATGTCAAGCTTCAGAAGCAAGCGCACGTCGGTCTGGCCGTGTACGGACGATAGACCAAGACAATGAACTTGGTAGCTCAGGTTGTGCCCTAGGAACCGTAGGCACTCAGTACTCTTCCATGGATTTACTGGCATCTGCCCATTTGAGTAAGGTAATGCTAGAAACAATGCATCCTGGCATCATGGCAGGTTTTCTCTTTGTTGATCATCATGCTCAATGTACAACGCCCCCAGCAGCAATGTATTATCATTCTACTAACCTGGTAATTCAATTGTAAAGTGAGCCTTACTTAGTACCCGCTGTTCATTCTAGTAGTTACTTTTGTATACCTATCAACTAAGCCCAGCTAGCCAGCTAGCTAACTAAACCACCACCCATCAAATCTGAAACAGGCCCATCACCCCTCCCCCTCCCCAGCAACCCCTTCACCACCGAGCAAATCCGCTCCGCCAGAGCCTGCGCATCCGACTGACCAAGCACCGCACTCAACGCAATGACGTCAATCCTGAGCCCCGTAGCACCAGGCGTCGAGCCGATCCACACCTCCGCCTGGGGAAAGACCCGGCCAACGAACGCCATGGGCTCCGAGACCGTATCCCCCAGGCAGAGTCGCAGCTCCGTGTCGATTGGCTGGTGCTGCACGATATAGGCGAATGTGGTCTCCGCGGGCCAGGCGGTGGACTTGGCGACGATCTGGTGCAGGTCGAGCGAGGCGTACGGCAGCGTTGCAGTGTGTTGGGCTTGTGCGGTGCGGAGGTATTCGGACAAGGGCTGCGAAGAGGAAACGGCAAGTCGGTAGGGGATGTAGTTTGTACAGGGGCCGACGGTTCGGTCGAGGGTGGTGGTGCTGCTGCGGCAATCGACGGTCTGGCCGACGACGATGTCGACCGTGTCGGTGTCTGTGTCTGTGTCTGTATCTGTGCGGTCTGTTTGGGAGGCCAGGACGAGGCAGACGGCGGCTTTGACGACGGTGGCGAGGGTGATGCCGTGGGGGGTGGAAACGGGGATGGGAGTGGCGGTGCATGTTCCGGTCACGAGCTGGGAGCTTTTCTTCTGCGTTTGAGGTTTCGAATCGGTATCTGATCGAGATGCAGATGTCATCGAGGAGCCTGCCAGGTAATGCCGCCAGAAGGTGTAGGCCATGTCATCGTTGATTTGGATGGCGTGATGGTGCAGGAAGTGGCTGAAGTCGGAGGCCGGGATTGCGCCGGCGGTGCCGTGATTGTACACATCGGCCAGGGCTTGGACAATGATGGGGATCGTGATGAGGTCGTACTGGGCATGTGCCAGGCGGAGGAGAAGTCGATGTCTGTTCAGCCGGGGGTTGGACACGAGTGTAAACTGTGTGAGCGGTGCAGAAGCGGCGCCAACAACCGGGACGCCCTGCTGCTGTCGACAGTGTAACTCGCAGAATGCACCGAGAGGCTCATCGGTTGTGATCTCATGGAGACACTCGCGTACCGTCCGTAAGACCAGCTGCACGAGCTGGCCCGCATGTTCGACGAACACTGTACGCAGAATGCTGAATCTGGTCATCAGGGCAGTGCAGGCGTCGCGCAGCCTTCGTGGGCAGATATCCCCAGCTAGGTCAAACTGGAAATAGGACCAGGGAAACCGCTGGATTAGAAAGGATTGCGCCGCAGTGGCAGGATGGATGGCCACGATATCATCGCTTCCTTGAATCACGCCGCGGTCCATTAATGGTCGGAGGATCTTCTGGAGGAGGTCCTGGCTTTGCATTCCCGACGACGATGCCGCTGGGCTGGACGGACTGGCTGTGTCGTGCTCTACGATCTTGTGCTCGACGAGCGTATCTCTAGCCCTCGCCAGGACTGACAGAGTGGCATTGCTCAAGACGTCTGCCACAGCGAACCCGAATCCCACTCGCCTTGCCAGAGCCACCATCTTCATCGCCGTCAGAGACTCGCCGCCGAGGAGGAGGAAAGAATCATCTCGCCCGATTTCTCCGCCTGGGAGCTGGAGGACCTCGGCCCAGATCTCTTGAAGATGCCGTTCGTTGTCATTGGACATGGGTGCCTTGGTCGAAGAGATCATGCTGTAGGCTTGCAGGTCTGTTCGTGACAACGAGAGTAGCGTCTCTCGGAGCTGACGACGATCCGTCTTCCCCGTGAGGGTGCGAGGAACGTGACGGAGAGGAATGAACATGGACGGCACCATGTAGGCCGGTACCAGTGCCCGGAGCTGAGCTTGAATGGAGCGAGCGGTCTCGCTGAAAGCCGAGCTCGGTGGCTCGAGCATGGTATCGTCATCATCTCGTGTCTCGGTGCCAGGCAGATTGAGTTTCATAAAGACAATCAGCATCGCGCTGCTGCTGGAAACCAGCACATCAGCAACGACCTGTGCTGCAGAGGGATACACTCGCATGACGCTCGCCTCAACCGCACCAAGCTCGATGAGCTGACCGCGGAGCTTAACACGACCGTCTGCACGTCCGATGTACTGAACGGACCCGTCATGCTGGTATCTGACCAAGTCGCCGGTTCGGTAGAGCCGTGGATATGGCGACGGGCCGGGAATCTTTAGGCGTTTCCTCCACTCGGGAGGCCCTATAAAGGCCGCATTCGTCGCCTCTGGGAGGTGATGATATCCCCGAGCCAGCATCGGCCCCTCGAGGAGGAGCTCGCCGATGGCACCCACTGCTGCCAGTCGGTTCGGGTCTGACGGGACAGTCACCCAGCCCAAGCCGCCGACAATTCGACCTATGACGCCTGATGTCCATCCGGTCGAGGGAATCTCACCTACGCCGCAGATCGTCGCCTCGGCTGGGCCATACCCGTTGAACAGGGAGCGGCCTTTCGCCCAGGCGTCGACGCTCTCGTGGGTCACTGCCTCGCCGCCGAGTACGAGCGTAGTCAGTGAGGGAAGATCTGCGGGTTCCAGGGCCCTGGCCGTGGAAGGGGTGAGAAAGGCCCAATTGACCTGGAAGCCTCGAATGAAGCCGGCCAGGTTATTCATGCGGTCGAACTCGGACGGGACACAGACTGCTCCACCGGCTGCTAATGTGGTGAAGATCTCATAGATGCTCACGTCGAAGGCATAGGAGGAGAAATGGAGGGCGCGACTGTTCTGATGGACTTTCATTCCGGTGCTGTGATGGCAGATGCTGGTGGCCAGGGTGCGATGGGGCATCTCGATCCCCTTGGGACGGCCAGTGCTTCCGGATGTG
The DNA here is from genome assembly GCA_025688805.1 of Aspergillus egyptiacus. NCBI lineage: Eukaryota > Fungi > Ascomycota > Eurotiomycetes > Eurotiales > Aspergillaceae > Aspergillus > Aspergillus egyptiacus. Next base: position 40,739 of record MU628569.1, on the reverse strand, counting down.
AACAGGATGAACGCAAGATCCTCGGGGCTTGCTCTCTGCCTCGTCCAAGTATCTACATCGAAGGGACATACCTGCTCTTCATCGCCATTCTCGGCCGCAAAGCAGGATACATTGATCTCGGTGTCACAGAGGCCAGATGTCACTGCGGCGGTGGTGTCACTGTTGATCAGAATACTAGCACAGACTATCCGGACGATATCTTGAATTCGTGCTCGTGGAGACTGCAGATCAATCAGGACGCATGTTCCTTCAGCGAGTAGCACTGCCAGGATAGCTGCGATGCTCCATCTGCTCCGGTCCACGCACACGGCCACCGGAGTCCCTTGCTTTACGCCATGGCTCTGTAGCTGGCGGGCGAATGACAATGACCGTGACAGGAGCTCCTGGTACGTCCAGGACCCGTCCCAGGAGACTATAGCGGATGCCCGAGGCCGACGGGCATACTGGGCAAAGACCAGCTCCTGCAAGAGGCGATTGTCGGCCGGGGGCATGATTCTGTTCCACAGCTGTAGTCGCTCGAGGTCTCGCGGCCCGACCAAGGGGATATCTGCTATTCTGTCCTTTGCGGACTTATAGATCTGTCGCAAGACGTGCTCAAATTGGTGAGCAATCCGCTCTACATCGACAGAGCTTATGACTTGCGCGTCATATGTGATATCGACGGTAAGCACGCTCTTACTTGCATTCGGACGACAGATGAGCATCATCGCGTAAGACGAGAATGCAGTGTAGTCCATCCCTGTCTGCGTTGTTCCAGCGACTATGGACAAGAAGTCCCCGGTCTCCTCCACCTCTTCCGCCTCGCAAGCCACGTCGCTATCCGCGGGGGCTTCAATGATGAGGAGAGTCTGGAAGCTGCAAGCCTTCAAGGCGTCTGCACTACACCTGCTGATGCGCTGCAAGCCAGCCTGCTCGTAGGGGATCATGCGCGCCAGCGAGCCCTGGATCTGATCCAGCGCCAACTCCACGGTGTCCTCTTGATTGACCCGGATGCGCAGTGGCACTGTCGCGATAGTGGGACCGACGATGCTCTCAATACCCCGTACACAAGCACTGCGGCCGCTCACCGTCACCCCGTATACGGTCTCGTCGGAGTCAGTGTAATGGGCAATGAGGAGCGACCAGGCAAGCTGAATGTACGTTGCCGTGGTATGTTCCTTTCTCTCCGTCCCCGTTGATGCTAGGTCTCTCACTACATGTCGATGAGAGGCCTTCGCAGACGGCCGATAGTGGCCGGAGGGCAAGGCCGGAAAGATCGGTGCATTCAGCTCTGCGAGCTCAGAGGCCCAGAACTCATCCACGCCTTGCAGTGTCTGTGTGTATTGAATGAAGGACCGGTAGGACGCGGTGCAGCCTGTCAACGGATCCCGCCCGATGTACGCACGCTTCAGTTGTTCATGCAACACCCGAAGCGACCAGCCGTCCCAAATCGAGTGATGGATTGTCATAATTAACTGCCGGTGTCGAGGACGATGGCGGAATCGAACCAAGGGCACACCAACGGCACCCATCTTTGTGATATCGGATGCCTCGCAACTGCGGCAAAGCGGCGTCTCCTGGGGTGCTTCCTCCCAGACAAAATCACCGACGATAACCGCTTGCATCAGTTGCCCGCCGTGTGTCTGGATGATGCGTGTGCGCAGAGCTGGATTCGCAGTAACAACCGACAACCATGCGGCCCTGAGACGGGGGACGTCCATCTTCTCTGGCACGCCGAATGTAATCTGCCCGGTATACATGCCTGGATGCTTCAAGGACGCAATGAACATGCCTTCCTGGAGTGCGGTGCAGGGATATATGTCCTCAATGCGCCGCAAAGGGACGCGACACTGCTTCTGTGCTACGTCTAGAATCTCACGTCTCTGCTCCACGGGCAAAAGGGCAAACGGAGCAGGGCCATCCCCATCCTCTGCAAGGTCCCCGTCCGATGTCGGTATCGCAGCTGCACGCTGCGATTGCTCTGCCAGGGTACTCTGCGGCGACAAGACATTGTCGGTGCGTAGAACAAGCCCAGCCCTTCTGGCCGCGGCAACCAGGCGAATGGCTTGAAGCGAATCGCCCCCCAGACGGAGGAAAGTGTCGTCCATGCCGATCAGGCTGGAGGGAAGATTCAGCACCTCGCTGTACAGCCTCCGGATCGTCCGTTCTTTTTCTGTAGATGGAGCCCGCTTAGAGCCCGTGCCCGCGAGGAGAAAGCGTTGAATGTCACGTCTCGACAGCGCGGCTGCTCGGCTTCGCAAGGCCCTGCGGTCTGTCTTCCCGGACGACGTCCGAGGGACAGCGGCTATCGGAATGAAAACATCTGGAACCGCGTAGCGGGGGAGATGTGCTTGAACCCGCTGCTTGCTGATCTCAAACTGCTGCATGTGCGGTGGCTGTAGCGGCAGGAAGAGACCGTCTCGCGTGTTGTCCGTGGCCATGGCCACAACAGATTCAGACGACGGCATGAAGACAAAGGCAACGAGCTTCTCCAGTCCGTCCTCGGAGAAAATGACCTTCTCAACAATGACCTCGACATCGCCGTCCGGGAAGGTCTGCTGCAGATGGTGCTCGATGTCCAGGAGTTCGACCCGCTGGCCACGGATCTTGACTTGAGCGTCCTTGCGGCCGTGCAGAAAAAGAGCACCGCTGCTGGGGTCCTGGGAGGCCAGATCCCCCGTCCGATAGACTCGGTGGTGGTAAGGGGCGCCCTGGCGGTGGCGGCGCAACCATGCAGGCGTCTCAATGAAGGCCTGACGAGTGGCGCTGGGGTCATTGAGATAGCCTCGACCGACAATCGGTCCCTCCACGAGCAATTCGCCCACGGCTCCGGGGGCCATCAGCTGCTCTGGATCGTCCGGATTGACAATCCAGGCCGTCGACCCCGTTGTGTATCCGATGTTTCGAGGGTGAACGCCGTCTTCCACCCGGGCCTGGACCGACACGTTGACGGAGCATTCCGCAGGCCCGTACGCGTTCATGCAACGAAATCCAAGTGCAGTGTATGTGCTTATATCGGAATGGCGCATCAGCTCGCCTCCCAGAATCAGGGTGGGTCGGGGGTTGCGGCATTCTGTCCACGGCACCGTCCTGGCGAAGGATGGGGTCATGAAGGTGTGGGAGATCCGGAGCTTCTTATAAGAGTGGACAAATGAGTTGGGATCGCTGCGTTGGGATTCACTCATGACACACAGGCAGCCGCCCGCCATCAGCGTACTCAGGGTCTCCATGATGCTGACATCGAACGCATAGGAGGCGAATTGCAGCACGCGCGAGGTGGACTCGATCCCGAACACCTTGAGGTGCGAACGCGCTCCGGAGCAGTATGACCGGTGCTCGATGACGATGCCCTTGGGCCTTCCCGTCGAGCCCGATGTGAAGGCGACATACGCGGCGTTCTCGGGTCGAGATGGCGGTTGCCAGGCTTGACGGGGACTCAACAGCCATGCACGGCTCAGATGCTCCACGACTAGAGCGGGGGCCAACTCCGAGCACGGTTTGCTGTAGTCCTCGCTGGAGAGGATGAATCTCGCCCGGAGCTCCTTGCATATCTCCTCCAGCCGCCCGCGGGGGTAGGACGGGTCAAGGAGGGAGAAAGCTCCTCCACTCTTGAGCACGCCCAGGATGGCCACGGTCGCCCATCGTGATTTCTGCATACATATGGGCACGACGGTCTCTGGATGGACTCCGAGGAGGATCAGAATCGATGCCACGCCATCTGACAGGCGGTCGAGCTCGGCGTATGTGAAAGAGCCGTCCCATGCATCCACCGCGGGTGAGTCTGGAGATCTCCGGCAATGCTCGGCAATGACTTGGTGGATGCAAGTTTCCCAGAATCCAGAATCGTCATTGTCTTCCTTGTCCTCCTCCGTTACTTCTATGCCGCTGACCGTGAGACGGTCTTTGGGACTACCCTCCCATCCTGTGGCTTGCAGGTGGACAGCTTTTTGGCCATGCTCTTTTGATCCGGCTGCCGTGGGTGTCATAGTTGGATATCATCTAAGCATGGAATCAGTGGAAAGCTCTAAGATGAGTGTATATATTCGATATCATCTAAGCATGGGATCAGTGGAACGCTCTAAGATGAGTATATCTATAAATGCTTCCATCCCAAACCGATATCCCATATAAACGCACTGCACTTGCAGGAAAGCACCACCCGGCAGCCAAGAATCAATAAGTGTGGCTGCCTTGATGGCTGACGGCTGCTTCCGACAATAAGCAGGAAAAGGCAGACAGACTCTTATGGCAGATGTCTCAGCCGGTAACCCTCCAGTTCAGCAAAGCGAGTCTTTCTGTGCCACAAGCCCTGCAGCCTTGGTAGTATTCCACCATCCCACACATCCTTCTACTGGATGGATGGAATTTGCGTGCTCAAATGCAGAACATGTCTTTGTATCACACGCCAAAAAGAGGCTCGGGTGGCCAGCTTTGCAGCTTCTCGAGGTAATTACAGAGAGTATACCTAATGATCATCATCACTGTTCCACAACGGGCCCGTGCTGCGCATATAGCTAAGACCACCGTGTGATTAATACTCTGCTGCAAGCCTACTGACCAATGGATATGCAAGGACGGAGGAACTTGATCCCTGTGCAATATGACATATCCTGCTGATTTGCCTTTGATTAATATAAACCTGTTGTACAGCAGTAGGATTCGATTTCTGTCCACCGCTAAGGCAGGAATCGTAGCACAGCACACAGTATGCTTTACCCTTCACGAATTGAACTCGGCTCCGTGGCCAAAGGAGACTGCATGATTTCAAGAAAAGACTCCATGCTTGAAGATCCCGGTGCCGGCACCGAACGCCAGAAGACAATCCCACTTTCACACTGGCCGTAATAGAGTCACTCCCGAAGTCTGGGAGATACATGACTACCTAACTGACGTCTCCTCAAAACCACCTCCATCTGAGCAATCCCCATGGCAAAGTGTTCATCCGCAGCCTCCATCCACCGGCTCCCATCCTCACCCGCCGGAAAGCCCAGGTCGAAGGTCATGATTAGACGGGCGACGGTGGTGCGAATGTTCATCATGGCGAGTGGCTTTCCGATGCACGAATAAGGGCCTATAGACTCAAACAATCCCCAATTCCCGGGTGAGTCTCTGTAGTATGGACGGGACGAAAGGCCGGTACGTACCAATGGAGAACGGAGCAAAGGCAGACTTGTTCTTTACGAGAGTTGTGTCCTGGTACCAGCGTTCCGGCTTGAAGGACGAGGGATCAACATACGCGGCTTCGGCTGAGGTAGTCAAATATTAGAAGTCCGATACCAAATATCACAAAATTGAAAGTACGTAGAACGTATCCATAGCATACATCGACCCATGCTCCACTGCGGACTGTAGACGGTCATATTCCCTGGGATATGGATATCCTTGACCTGGATTCCCTCGGGGGGAGTCTTTCGCGGAATGACACCGGGAATGGGAGGGTGCAGCCGGAAGACCTCGTTGATAAAGCCATTGAGATGCGGCAGGTTGGCGATGCGGTCGTGCTGGTACTCCCCGTCGTTACCGACTTCAATGGGCTCCAGCTCAGCTCGTAGCTTTTCGACTTCCGCTGGATGCCGGGCTAGTTCGTACACGATGCTCGTCAGGCTCGTTGCCGTCGTGTCACTATTGATGGCGAAGTCAGTCAATCTCATCTCATGATTGGAAAGCTACTGACCTTCCAGCTGTGATTACCAGCATAGAATCTCCCATCAGCATGTTCCACTCGTCATCGGTGGGAGAGCGGCCATGCAGAGGCGCAATCAACGAGGAGAAAATATCTGGAATCTTCACTTGCTCCTGCGGCAGCTATTGTCAATCCATGACTGAAGTGAAATGGAAATGGAAGAGTATGACCCACATCGAACCGATGCAGCATGGTGTCTGTCGCAAACCGGATGAATCGATGCCAGTCCCTCGACAGCGAGGGCATGGTCGCGAGCAGTCGGAAGAACCAGCTCGGAAACAGATACCGGTAGCCCGTCATCCCATGCATGAGCAGGTCAACCGCCCAATGGTTGCGGCTTGCGTCGAGCATCTCAAAGCTGCGCGCAAACGCCAGGTCCCCCATGGCGTCGTAGCTGTAGAAATTGAACCACTTGCTGACGTTGATCGTCACGGAATCTGCACTCTCCGCTTCCAACCGCTGGAAGAGTTTGTGACGATAGACCCGGATGCGCTGCTCGTAACCGCGGAGGGCCCGGTCTCCGAACGCAGCGCTCCAGACCCGGCGGCGCTGGTCGTGGGCTGTCCGGTCTCGATGCGAATGGAGCGACATCATCGGATGGCCGTTGTCGTAGAAGGCGTTCTTGGAACAGCGCGAGTCTGCCCCGTAGATAGCCCTGACGGCTTCGGGGTGGATGATGGACACCTCGGACGGGCCAACCCTCACGACCGGTCCGTATTGCTCATGCAGTTTGTGGAGGATGCGGAAAGACGGCCCTTCTCTGAGACGGAAGGACAACCAGAAGGAGGAAATTCTAGCGACCCGCGGGCCGGGAAACTGGCGGAGCGGATGGAATGATGTTCGGTAGACGAAAACTGAAGAGAATAGTCCGACGAGGTATGAGAGGGCGAGCAGACAAGTTTCCTTGCATATTTGGCGGGTAGGATGAGTGGATTGCGGCGACTCTTGGGCGTATAACAGGACTGACACCGCAATGGTCAGGCAGAGGTGGAATTGCACATATCGCCACGGGTACAGATGGTGTTCTCCGCGTCGAAAGTAGCAGAGATGCGTTGAGATGCCAATGAGGCCAGCAGCTGCCAGATACCACACGTCCATGGCGGAGATTAGTGTCCACGGAGAGACGCTGAGACAGGACGATCCAGGAGTTGAAGGCCACAGAGATCAAGAAGTAGTCACCAGCTGAACCAGGTTATGCACGTAGAGTCGACGGATGAACTCTCCAAGGGTCAGTGCGGACTACATGGCATCTATTGGTAGGACTCTGTACAACCTTTGGGTAACCAGACTGAGATGTTCTATTTGACCTTTACTTGACGGTCTTCCCCCCAGGCAGCTGCAGTGAAGGCTCGTTGTTTGTCCCAGATTTGCATTCATATATCTATCGGATTATACGCTACATCTTGGAAGCACCGCAAGGCCGTTCTCAATACGATGTCCAATCTCCGCGAACTTGCTACCAGACTCAACAAACATGTCGAGCTTTACGCAGACGAGCTTGACACGGCAGGATCCTCCCCAGACGACGGAACGGCAACTCCCCTTGGCTCTAAAGGCCTCGCGGCCAGAGAGGAGATCATCATCACGGCGGAGAAGCTTCTGCAACAGGCTCGCGGCCCTGTCCCGGCATTGCTGAGTCTGCTGGAATCAGTAATTCCCCCTCCTTCCTACCCTTTTCCTTCTGGTAACTGACCTTGTCATGCACAACACAGGCAGTCGAAGTCAGCACAGTCCAGACCCTGATCCGGCTCGAAGTTCCAGACCATGTCCCATCACCCGGCTCCATCACCTACGGCGCGCTGGTCCGGAAGCTGAAAACGCCCATAAATCCCGAGCTGCTCCAGCGTTTGGTCCGTTTTGCCAGGTTGCATGGGTTCCTCGACGAAGACGAGGCCGGTGCCGTGAAACACACCCCCATGTCTGCCATCTTCGTGCGTGACCAGGACAGCGCGGGTCTGGCTCGATTTATGGCGGACTTCGGCATTCGGCCCTGTTCGTTCATGTACGAGTCCATCAAGCTGGACCCGAGCGGCGAATGCCCGTGCCAGGGGCCGTTGGCCCTGATGGCCAGAGAACCGGGGGCTCGCGAGGGTCCGACGTTCTTTGAGGTCTTGGAGAAGGACCCGATCAATCGGGATCGTTGGCACGATGGGATGGCAGTTCATAATGACTCTATGGTGCGGCATGTTGCTCATGCCTATGACTGGAGCGCTGTGCAATCGTTGGTCGACGTAAGTTGCCATTTCCAGGTTACCCACGGCGTTTACTACTTTACATCTTACCTCTTGAAGAGAGAAATCCACCAGCTCGCTACTAACAGAACCCTGCTTTTCTGCTATAGATCGGAGGATCAGAAGGCCATGTCGCCACGGTCATTGCCAAAGCCTTTGATCACATCCAGATCACCGTTCAAGACCGGGCAGAAATCATCCGCAAGGCTCGCCAACGGGTCGATCAGGACCCTCGAGTCACCTTCGAGGAGCACGACTTCTTCACGCCCCAGCCACGCATCGCCGATGCCTACCTTCTTCGTCTTATCCTCCACGACTGGAACGATGCCGACTGCAGTCAGATCATCCGCCAGATCTCCCCGGCTATGCGGCCCCGGGCCCGGCTGCTCATCATGGACGCCGTCCTGCCAGAGCCGCGCGAAGGCTCTCCACAGACTGAGAGGCAGTTGCGCCGGAGCGATATCGGAATGTTTACGCTGTTCTCTGCTAAAGAGAGAAGCCTGGCCCAGATGCGCCGGTTGGTGGAAGACTGTGACTGTCGACTACGGTTTGAGAAGGTGTATACTCCACTGGGGAGCCATGTTAGCATGCTGAGTTGGATCTGCGAGTGACTACTTTGGATATGTTGATTCTTTTGGATATGTCTATGGGATTTTGTGGTTCATTCCATTATCACCGACAGTAGCATGCCGATTGCTCCACGAGTCGACATCCTATCTACCGTCCAGTAAACTTAGCCACGAACCGTGACCTCCAGAAGACCTGCCCGATGTATTTGATGACCTGCACGCTATTCAGAAGTACTGAGCCACCTAGTCCAAGGGCTCTCGGCTGCTGCGCAGAATCTGGAAACTGGTCAGCCTGTCCGAAGCATGTCAGCTGTGATATGTGATAGAATGCAAGTCTTCTCTTCAGTGCCGGTCAAGGCAAAGGAGAGTGACACAGAGCAAGCTTTTGTCTTACGTGCTACGAGCTAGCCTTTGGTCTTATGTGCATGTCTAAATCAAATCGAATTTCGTCTTCTGGGAGCCGGGGGAAGTAGTATCTCATAAAAAGAAAGAATATCAGAATTCGAAATCAGTTCTCACACAATCCAAAGAAAGGAGAAAAGAAAAGAAATGCCTCCAGCACCACCAGACCAGAAACCTGCACCTGCGCACCCGACTCCCTACCTGTCACTCAGTGAAACCATCCTCTTTGCAAGCCCAGACGAGGAGCACTGGTGGCATAGCACGGCGCCCATCCTATCGAAGCTGCTGATATCCTCCAACTACGACATCCCCGTCCAATACAAGTACCTCTCGCTGTATCGGCACCTGGTCCTCCCAGCCCTGGGCCCCTATCCCAAACGAGACCCAGCAACAGGGGTGACGGCAACGCAATGGCGCAGCGGGATGGTCCTGACGGGGCTGCCCATTGAATTCAGCAACAACGTCGCCCAGGCATTGATTCGCATCGGGGTCGACCCCGTCACTGCGGACTCCGGCACGGCGCAAGACCCATTCAACATGACTGCACCGAGGGTCTATCTGGAGACAGCGGCCCGGCTGCTGCGCGGGGTGGATCTCACAAGGTTCTACGATTTCGAGAAGCAGCTGGTGATCACCAAGGAAGAGGAGGCAGTGCTCAGGGCCAACCCGGCCCTGTTCAAGAGCCCCTGGAGGTCGCAGGTCCTCACCGCAATGGATCTGCAAAAGGCCGGGACCGTCCTGGCCAAGGCTTATTTCTACCCGCAGCCGAAATCCGCCGTGACTGGGAAATCCACCGAGGAGCTGCTGCTCAGTGCCATCCGCACGGTCGATCGGGAGTCGCGCTTCCAGACCCAGCTGGCCACCCTGGAACGGTACATGGAGCGGCGGCGGCAGGGTCACGGACCAGTCAGGGCGGACTGGCTTTCTTCCTCCGGGACGAAGGAGAGAACGACAGAGGCCGATGCGGTATTTGACAAATGCTCTTTCTTCGCCCACTTCCTTGCCACAGACCTGGTCGAGCCGGGCAGAGCGCGGGTGAAACTCTACGCCAGCGAGCGGCAGGTCGATCTAAAGATGGTCGAGGACATCTGGACCTTTGGCGGACTACGAACCGATGCAGACGCCCTGGCGGGCCTGGAAATGCTCCGGCACTTCTGGTCCGACATCCACATGCGAGAGGGCTACTACACCATGCCGCGGGACTTTTGCGAGCTGGGCAAGCCCTCTGCCGGCTACGAGGCGCCCATGATGTTCCACTTCCACCTGGACGGCGGTGCGTCTCCGTTTCCCGAGCCCCAGATGTACGTGTGCGTGTTTGGGATGAACTCGCGCGACCTGGTGGACGGACTGACCGCGTTCTACCGGCGGGTTGGCTGGGAGGAGATGGCGGCACACTACAAGTCGAATTTCCTGGCCAATTAGTGAGTTACTACGACCCTTTGTGGTAGTATATCGTCCGCTAATCTGGTCTCTATGCAGCCCGGGTGAAGACTTTGAGCAGGCAGCTCATCTATGCGCGTATGTCGCCTTTTCGTACAAGAATGGCGGTGCGTATGTGACTCTGTACAACCATAGTTTCAATCCTCTTCCCTGTTGAGGATTCTCTTACTGGGATGAATACATTCAGCTCTTCGTAACGCAGGGGAGGTGGTGACTGGCTTCTACCATAGTCGACCAGCATTATTGGTCATAGTCTACTTAATTGCATGCATCACGAGCTCAGTCAGATTCCTCCCAATGAGTATAATTAGGCAGCAGCTTTAATACTGCGTGACACAGGCTATAGTTTATGCTCCGAAAGAACATCCCACCTCTCCTCAATAACCCTCCGATGCAGCTCGGACCTCGGAGTAAACAGGACCTCAAAGTCCGGCACAAACGAAGCCAGCGTCTCCCCCCCACCACCATCCAGAAAGCGCTCCGGATCCATCTCCCCAGCCCCCGGCGGCCGGACCATATCAAAAGCCCAGAACAGCCGAGCCGTGCCCAGGAACAACGAATCCTGCCCCATGTGACGCCCCGGACACGCCCGCTGCCCAATCCCATACAGGATCTGCGGCAGATCCGGGTCGTCGATCCACCTCTGCGGCTGGAATGCAAACGGGTCTGGAAAGACGGTCTCGTCGTGGTTCATCGCCCACACGTTGACGAGGACCGTGGCTCCGCGCGGGATCCGGTAGCCTCTGCATTCGTCGTCGGAGGAGGTGGCGCGCGGCGAGCCCATGGGGGTCAGCGTGCGCCAGCGCATCGCCTCCTTGATGAATGCCTGCGTCCAGGGTAGGTGGTCGGCGTCAGTGTAGTCGGGCAGCCTGCTTGTCCCAACGACTGCGTCGAGCTCGTCTTGCATTCGTCTCACGGCGTCACGGTGCAGGAGGCCCGCTAGGATGATGACTCGGAGCGCCTGCGACGCGGCCATCGAGGCCTCGTACAGCGATCCCACCATATATGCGAGTCGCTTGAACCGGAAATCGTTCCTCTCGTGGTCCCCTGCCCCTGCCCCTTCCCCTTGCCCTGCTGCGATTCCCTCCTTCGTTTGGAATTCCTTGACCCAATTCCATCCCGGTCGTGCTAGCGCGGCGGTCGCTCGCCCGACAAGGTCCGCAGTCAGCTTGTCGTGCAGGATATCGGCCTCCTTCTTCCACCGCGGCGGAAGCCTCTCGACCAGCGCACGGACGACCCCCAGCTGCATGATGACCGCAGCGGTCGTTCCGGAAAACAGCGCCTCGGCATGTGTGGCAATGGCGCGGTTGAGGTCCTCGAGTCGGTCAATAGCCTGCAACGCATCCCTACTACCACTATCATTACTATTATTCTTACCCACACATCGCTCCCCATACGCAACAGCCAAAAACACACTCGCAATGCAGCGCCGCAGACACGTCGAGAAATCGTTCGTCGCAAGCAGCTCGTGCACGAGCTGCGCGGTCTCCCGATCCTGCACTCCACGATACTGGATCGTCATGGACGGTTTGAGGACCGAGGCGCGGATGGACCGCTGGAGCTTCCACTCGGGGCCGTAGGGCAGGATCGAGGCGTTGAGGCCGCCGGTGGCGTGGAGGAAGAATGGGACCGAGGGCCGGCTGCTGTAGATGGTGTTTCGGCGCTCGACGTGCGTCTTGATGAGATCCCAGGAGGAGAAGACTACGGTGGTGGTCCCTGCGAGTTGGACGGACATGAGCGGCCCGTAGATATCTGCCCATCTTTTGTAGGTCTTCCATGGCTGGTCGCGGGGGATTTGGTGGAGGTTGCCGAGGAGAGGGAGCTTGGGGGGTCCTGGGGGGAGGGGGGACTGGTGCTTTGCGGGCTGGTGGGTTGGGGATTTGTGGATGAAGCGGAGGCAGAGGGTTAGGAGGGTGATTGTTAGAATTAGAATAGCAGGAGGTATTGGGTCCATTTCTTTTGTCAGTCTTGAGGCTACTCAAGTGGGTGTGGCTGTGGGTGTTATAAGGGGAAGTAGGCTTTATCTCTTATATGAAGCATGCTGATGCCTTCCTGTCGTCTCACAGAACTTTATGAGATATTTGACTGGAACTAGAATGTCAGGCCCTAGGAATGCACACATCAGGAGTAAGTACATAGTACTAGCATCTTCATAAGTGATATTTCAGAAAACAACACCATCCCTCGGTCACGGCGAGACAATAGCAATACTAGACAGAACGAAGCCACTCTGTGCCTGGGTGTATCAGACTTTGCCTGCCTACTTACCAGAATCCCTTCCACAGATCGGCTCCATATCCTGACCCATTGCAGGCCTCTGCTAAGGGGACACAGAACTGGAGGAACCTGTGCAGCAACTGTCGTGTAACTGAGGCCGCCTTGATTCTGAACTCGTCAGAATGGTCAGCTGCAGTCGAAAGAACAGGCAGACTTGACATTTACACCGGGATTCGTTGTACGTCCTCTCTGTGTAGACGCCTGATCCAACAACCAGATGAAGTCATTACGACCTATGGAAGAGACGGACTATATGGAAGTCTTCAGAACAGACCTGTAACAATAGGATCCATTCTACAGCAGGACTTGAACACCCTGAACAGTAGAAAATCACAACGGCGGCAGCTGATTACACTTCAACCCCAGCACATTCTCCAACCGCTTGTCATTAACAATATTGATCCCCACGATATTCGGATCCGCCGGCTTCATCGTCCTCCACCCGATCATCTTCTGCGCCAGCGGCGTCATCGACTCCACCACCTCCCGCGGCATCATCCTGTACGTCTCGAATTGCGTCAGCTGGCAGCTATTAAAGTACGCAAGGACCACCCGGCGCGGGGGCTCGTCGGACGGTGTATCGTTCCCGCCCCCGGCATGCACGACCCGCTGACGTAGGACGAGCACATCGCCGGGATCCATGGTCGCCAGGACGGCCTGGTCGCGCGATGGCTTGCCGATCTCGTCCCACCGGTGGCTGCCGAGGATGACCTCTGTTGCGCCGTTGACGTCGGTGAAGGTCGTCAGCGGGAAGATGACGCTGAGAGAGACCGGGGGCGCGTGCAGGGGCTGGTAGTGCATGAGCGGGTGGGTGGCGTCGTCACGGTGGAAGCTCTGGGCGGGCATGCCGGGGGCGATTTCGCGGAGGAAGGCGGTGCTGAGCCAGTATTCGCCGGTGCGCCGGAAGTAGGCTTCGCAGATGGCGTGGATGATGGGCGTGTTGAGGATGGTGTGGCGGAAGGTCGGGCATGTCGCGGGGATGTAGGGCACGTACTTGAAGTGTGGGGGGTATTTCTCGGCGAGCAGTCTCTCGCCCTCCGTTGGGGCTGAGGCCATTTGCACGTCCAGCTCGCGGTTGAAGCGCTCGACTATGTCCGGGGACAGGATGCTCTCCAGGCTGAAAGCGCCGTCCTCGTCGAGGATCCGGCACATCCGGTCGACGTCTGCGTCTGCAGCTAGTCGTTGGATTTGAGGCTTGGATTCGATGGCCATTGGAAAGGGTTGCTTGATGGAGGTTGATTGGAATCAAGTTGGAGGGAGAGGTGGGGGTTTAAAACGGGACGGACTGGCAGACTGATGGACAGCTTGGATGGCTGTTTCTATGGAAGCACGGTCATCGATATGAGGACGTACTGTCAGTGCTACAACGGAGAATGCGGAACTGAGTCTTGTCCGGTAGTTGTATAGTCGTTTAAGCATGCATGTACCACTGCAGTACGCGGTACACTCTTCTAGCATTTAGTCTCACCCAATGGTTGCCAGACTTCTATGAAGGCTGGCTTCCTAAGCATCCAGGATGTGGTACTAGTCATAGTGCAGTATCTAGGGTTAATCAACTTACTATAAGAGTATATGTAGTGTCACAGACTATGATCAGATAGTTGCCACTAATGTAGTGTAATATCTCACGGCGGTACGACAGGTTCATGGTTGGCAATCAGTTCTGCAATGCACATAATCACAAGACTTTGTTGACAGGAAGTCAGTCTTCACACCTCGCTGGCTGGTGATGCTCTTTGGACTCCCTGCAGCATGCGGTTACAGGTCATGAAAGCAAGGATATCAAATCCTCGGTGAGTTCTACACCAACAGCGAGCCTGGCACCTCTCACAAGGATGATGATTACGCGTAATATCGTCCATTACAGTTAACGAGGTGGATACGTGGCCCTATGCAGTCTGGTGAGTGACGCTGCTACCCGGATCCCTGGCTTCAGCTGGCTTCAATACTGGGTCTGGCTACCGGTAGCTGTTGAAGCCGTGAGCTCTTGAATACTATATACTACTCTACGCAGGCTGGTATCCAACTATACTTAGGTAAATGCTGATCTGTAGCGTGTATGTGCCTACTCGAACTAACTAGCGGCATGAACCAATGTAATACTGGTCCCTCTGTAGTTCCTGCGAAACCTAATACGTATATACTACCGCTTCAAAATGGAGCAGAGTCATCACTAGTCTAAGACTTCCTCTCCCTCCGTCGCACCGACATTACCGCCGCAGGGTCCAACTGGATAAACATGCCACGAACACACAACTCCGGCGGACATGCCTGCACCGCCCGAATCTCATAATTGAGGAGAATATGCGACAGGATCACTTTTGCCTCGTCGCAGGCGAGAAACCGACCGGGGCAGGCGTGCTTCCCGTGGCCGAAGGCCAGGTGGCTCATCCTGGTCTTGGTGAATGGCGCAAGGTCGGCTTTCTCTGGATCCTCTCGCATCCGCTGAAACCGGTACCCGTCGAAGGTTTCGGGCTGGGGATACATCACCGGGTCGAAGCGGAGATCATTCGCAAAGGCGAGACTGGTGCCCTTGGGGACGACGGTGCCGTCTTTCAAGGTGACGGTTTGTTTGGCTACGCGGAACATGGATACTACAGGAACTCACAGGTTAGTTATGTAACTTAAATATAGGCCAGGGAAGACCGCTAGATTGTCCGAGGTGACATACTTAGAACAGCAGGCTCAAGCCGCTGGCTCTCCTTCATCACGCTCTCCATGAGAGTGAGCTTGGGAAGAGAGCTGTGATGCAGGGCATTATTCTGCCCCAGGACGGAAATGACCTCGTCACGCAACGGTGGAATAAGCTCTGGATGCTTGCAGAGCCTTGCCAGGACCTTTTCCACCATATCACTGGTCGTCTGGAACGCCACTGCGATGAGTCGCATCTGGACCATGGTCGCATCATAGCGAGACCCCTTCGCATACTGGTCAATGAAAGCCAAGTTCGAGAACTCCCGCTTGGCTGGCTGAACTTTCCAATTGCCACTGGCACGTCTTTCCCGCTCGAGCAGGGGCAGGAGGATCTTCCCTGCGCGGTGGATTTGGCGGCGGACGACTTTGCACGAGGGCAGAAACCAGTGCACGACCGGTTGGAGGAACTTGGGCCAGGATTGGATGGCAGCGACGGCGGCAGCACGGGTGGTGGTGAAATCCTTTGCGATATCAAGCCATTCGGAGTTACGGCAGAGCTCAGGGCCGAGAAATGCTCTGGTGGTCAGCTGTGCAACCAGCGCCAGGACAGTGTCGTGGATGGAGACCTCATGCCACTCTGCATTGTGTCACATTAAACAGTGAGCTTTGTCCTTGGGGGGCAGGGCTGTTCTATACGTACCGGTGGTGTCCGTCCAGATGGTCTTTAGACAATGGATAGTTTCTTCGGAGAGGGCACGGGTCAAGTGTACTACCATCTGCCATCAGTATGCGATTCTTTCCGAGGAAAGGGATGTGAATGAGTACCAAGCTCTCTGTTCAAAGCACGAACTGCAAATGGAGCCACATGGTTATGCAGATCGCCTTGGAACCAACTCTCAAAGCCAGGCAATTCCACCAGTAGCACCTACATGCGTTAGGGCTGCATGTTTCTGTGAATTGCAGGTGAGAAGACGGCATACATCGTCCACTGCATCATATGCGTCGAACCTATCATCGTTCTTGATTTCCTCGGAGTATCGGTCTTTCAGGACCAAATAGACGCCCATGTTGGTCACCAGACGGAAAGCCGAGCGGCCCTGTGGATGTCAGCCTGTGGACCAATTGATCGACCGTCTGAGATTACCTTTTGAAGACCGTCTCGAAGCAGGGCAGTTGCATTGTACTCAAACTGCTGCTTGGCTTTGGAGTGGAAGATATCCCAGGGGTGCTGATTGATGCAGATGAAGTTGCTTGTGCTGGAGGGGAAGAAATAGATGACTCCCAGGAGGACCAGCAAACTCGCATAGACGACTCCTGGGTACGGCAGTTGAACTTGATTGAAGGTCTCCATGGCTGATTGCGTTTGCTTGACACAGGGAGACTTCCTGGACTTTTTATAATACGGTCAAGTCCAGGCTGGCTGGTTTAACATGTAATGAGTCTCAATCAGTCATGCATGCTGTGTGACTGCAGAAGTGAGATATTATTTCTATAAAGTTATTATATCCGGGATGTGCTGGCAGTTCTGGGAGAGTTAGGGTCAGGTCTGTACAGGAATAAGCTGCTAGTGCCTATACCATTTAATGATGGCAATTAATTGCTTACCCTAATGCAGTTTGGCAGGTGATCCAACATATATAACCGGTCTATAATATAATAAGATCACAGTATAAACATGTATAAGAAAGTCCGATGCAAGTCAGCAGGCCTGTGTCATGTTTCTGGCGTTCTATTATCCACTATTACTCCATCACAGGTTACATATCTAGAAATATACTTTAAGTTATCTGACCTGTACCATAATCCCAGTAGTTCCACAGGACCAGCAATCCAACAACGCTGGTTTGTAAGACTCAATCTGTATCACACTCTTATATAAGATATCACTGTGTTAAGGTAGCTAGGACATCAGCTAGCGTTCCTTAAGTCCTCTCGTCTCTACACATTGCTGCCTGTATCCTTACCTAACCCAACGCCCCAGCTCTCGTGCAATGACTGCCGCAAGTGATTTCGACTCCGAGGAGAGTTTGCAGACCCTCGACAGATTCTCCTGGTTCCCCAATGATCACCAGCGACGCTGGTGGGAGCACACTGGGCCCAAGTTGCTGAAACTTCTGCGCGACGCCCAGTATCCGCAGAAGCAGCAGCTCGCCTACCTGTATCTGCTGCAGCAACGCCTTGTCCCATATCTCGGTACCTTCCCCGTTGATACCCCCGAATCTCAACGCTGGTGGAGCAATATTACGACCTACGGCGTCCCATTCGAGTTAAGCTGGAACCTCCTGCATAACATCGTGAGGATCGGCTTTGAAGCACTCCCCTCACCGTCGACAGAAGAATGCGTCGACCCGTTCAATAAAACAACAACACACGAATGTCTCTCCCAGCTGGCCTGTCTAGACGAAACGATCGATCTGGCCCGGTTCCGGCACTTCCAGCAGGAACTGGTCTTGACCGCAGATGAAGAAACCCGGCTACTACAGGGGCAAGACAAAACCCCCCTCCCCAGGACCGGCCGAGGCCAGCATGCCCTGGCCGTGGAGTTTCAGAAGAACGGCGGCCTCAGCGCCAAGGCATACTTCTTCCCGGGCATGAAGTCGCTGGCGACGGGGATCGCGCCGGGAAAGCTCATCCTCGACGCAATCAAGAAACTTGATCTCCAGGGACTAAAAGAACCAGTCCGGCACCTCCAAGACTTCCTCGGTATAAACGACGACGACGACGGAAATCCAGCAGACAAAGCCGTTGCCCCGTTTCTCTTCGGCTGCGACCTCTGCGACCCCAACCGCAGTCGGCTGAAATTCTACGTGACCGACCAGATCGTCTCCTGGGATCGTGTGGCAGACATGTGGACCCTTCGCGGAGCCCGTCTGGAAGACCCTCAATGCAGCCTAGGGCTGACCCTCCTCCGCAAGCTCTGGGACCTTCTCCGGATCCCAGAGGGCCACCGTAGCAACGTCCGGCCGGAGTATCCCCTTGGCACGCCCCTGCCATCGGACTACCGGGCCGTCATGATGGCGAACTGGACACTCTCGCACACGAAGAGATTCCCGGACCCGCAGATATACTTCCTGACGGTTGGCATGAATGATGCGGTGGTGATGGACGCGCTCGTTACGTTCTATGAGGCGGTTGGCCGGACGGATCTGGCCAGGACGTACAGGGATAAAGTGGCATCTTACTAGTAAGTTGATATCGTGGCATCAAAGACACCCGGAATTAATAGAAGTTGGCAGCCCTGAGCTTGACCTCACGAAGACGAACTACGTGCACTCGGGGGTTTCGTTCTCATATCGCCGTTCCAAGCCCTATGTGACTGTGTATTACTCACCGTTTTAACAGCTGGAAAGGTCTTCTCAATATATACGCCATATCACTTTAAGGCGACAAAAGCCTTCATCTATATCGAAGAGACACTAGGCTAGGGAGATTGAATATTAACACAGGGAATTAAATATCGTATAGGAGTTAATAAAGTATCTCCATTTTGCTCATTACTAGGTAAAAGGGGCACCCAGTCTTCAGGTTTAAATCACCAGTCAGTAGGTCAAAGTAGTTAAAGTACAGCTAGACGGACTCAATTCAATGACCTAATAAGTACTGTAAACCCCGGTTAATTATCACATACCCCATTGTATATTCACATCTTTACCATTATCCAAGGTTCGAAGTCACTGCAGCCTCCTTACATCGCAACTGACGATCCGCATAGCCATATACTGCTCCAGCTGCAGCTGCAAGCACCATGGTCTGAGTTATCCAACCTCTATCATGTAGAAAAAACCCACCAGTAACCTAAAAGTTACCTATCACGCATAAGCAGCAACTAACACCGTATGTACCAACTATTAAATAAAACTAACACAGGGTATAAAAGGATCAATCAAACTGGCATCGCAACCTCATTGCCGACATTCTCAACCACCCCGATCCCCTCACCCCCCAGACACCAACACGTCCCCGGCGTCTGGGTGCCCGTCCCCGCAACGTTATACGTGCAACCGACATCCGTGCGCTCCTGGAAGTAGTTCATCGTGTTGCACAGCGCCAGACACTCGTCGAAGGACGGCAGCACGATCGACGCGAGGGTGATCTTGTTGCGGCCGCCGATGTCCGAGTCGCAGTGGATGCGGTAGCGCGTTGGGCCGAGCGATTGCGTGACGATCGTGTTGTTTGCGGAGGGGCAGATGGAACTGGGGGTGGCGCTGGGGGTGGCGGTTAGGGTTGTGGTGTATATTGTTGTTGGGGTTGAGCTTGGGTCGGAGGCAGGGTTTGAAGGGGGTGTATCCGTGCTGTCTGGTTGGGTGGTGGCAGCTGAGGTATTAGAGTCTGAGTCTGAGTCTGAATCTGAGTCTAGACAGCCAGTTAATACCTTACACTAGGCATAATGAATAGAAAATAAAAGGAAACGAACCATTCTGCAGGCCCCTGGTCAATCCAACCCCCAGCCCAACAGCCAGTCCGACCACGGCGAACCCGAGCACGGCCACTGCGACAAACAGCCAATACACCTTTCGTTTCCCGGTCCCCGGCACCGGCACAGGCGGTGGTTGTGCGAGTGATTGGGCATATGTAACTCCCAGAGGTTGGTTGTATACGGCTTCTAAGCCAGGCTGTGTGGCTCGGTTGGTGACCTCCTTGAAGGAGTCGGTGGCCACTGTTTGCGTTATGCTCATGGTGGACGTGTAAGTGCGAAAGAAGGGGGAACGAGAGGAGATTAAGTGCGGCGGCTAGGGTTATGTAGGATCGGATGGAAGCTGGCGCTTGAATGGGTGAGATTGACTAAGATGATAGGAGCTTTGGGCCTTACCCTGAATCCTGATATTGATCTGCAGCTGGTTTCTATTGGCGCTGAGGGGTTGGCCAAGCGCTTAGTTTGCTGGGCACGGTTCAGCTGTGGAGCATGGGAAGAGGGCCTTGGTTAGAATAGGTCCCTAAGGCAGGACATAGAACAGTTGTTTGAATTCCTTCTCTACATGCAGGCTATATCATCTATTCAGTAAATGATTGCCCCTTACAGGCCTACGTAACAGGTCTAAGAATGGGACGCTCTAAGCGCCGTCCCCAGTCTCTCTCCTGTCACGTTTGAATCAGGTGCATAAGCGCTTAGGACCGTTTATTTTAGCATGGATTAGCTGGAAATGTCTCTTGGCAGCGCGTAGTATTTGTATTTGCAGTATCAGCAGAATGCAGATAATCATCCATGCTCCGTCAGTATCTGATCCAGGAAGTAATCCAAGATAATTCCTCGTTCAATGCCAAATGTGCATATTCTTCTGGACCTATATGTCCATTCCCCTCTTGTCTGAATCGTCATCTGCATTACCTTCGTGTCCCGGTCTACTTTAACGATCTTTCATGGTGGACTGGTGTCTATCAGTAAGGGCTCTGTCTGCCAATCCGTGGTCTCTCCCATACAAAAGGTTGCTGCATGAGCTTGACCTTACATAGTAGAATCTCTCACAAGGACAAAGGATAAATGAGGGAGACTAGGTCAAGTTACAGAAACGCTCATTTAGGTCTATCAGAGCAGTTTATTGCATAGAGAATCTCAATTCCTGTGGGATATAATGCACCCACCACCAGCTACGAACCGGTTACGGCGTAAGCATCACCGACGTCGAACCTTCACATCAATAGCAACCGGTTTATGCAGCCAATACGAAGTGGTCCGCAACTCGTCTTGACTCCCCAGCTCAAACGAAAAGGCCTTCAGGAGCTGCGGGATTGCTTTGTAAATCTCGCACATCGATATCTAGCCCGTCTATCAGCGCCAGCTCTTGTAACAAGCTCAGAGTCCAGAAACATTGAATCCGTTTCGGGGAGAGAAAGGCAGGGAACTCACATTCTTCCCCAAACAAGTCCGACTCCCCATCCCAAACTGCATAATATGCCGATCCATGAAACTCGCATCTCCCTCGATCCATCTCTCCGGCCTAAACACCTCCGCATCGGGCCCGAAAACGCCCTTGTCGAAATGGATCACCGCCGGGTTGAGTCCGATGCGTGCATTTCCGGGGATGTATTGTCCGCCGATCATGCATCCTGATGGTGGTGCGTGGCGCGGGAAGGATACACCGGTGACCGGATGCATTCGCATTCCTTCTTTCACACAGGCCGTCAGGTAGGGGAGCTTGATGGCTTCGTTGTAGGCTATGTGCGGGCTGCTGAGCTGCTTCGAGTCGACTGCGGCGTCGATTTCGGCGACGAGTTTGGCGTATACACGTGGGGTTCTGAAAATGTGGTAGAGGATTCCGGATAGTGTCAGGGCGGTCGTTTCGCTTCCGGCGAAGCTGGTGGTTATCTGGTCAGTATAGAGACATTAAACCCTTACGGTGCTGAGTATGTTTTCTCGGGCCGGGAGCAGAGGGCGGGGACGTACAATCCGCCAAACGCCTCCATCTTCACATCATCAAGTACGAAATCCAGTTCCTGACCCCGGTCCTGCATGATATCCAGTAGCTTGCCCAGAATATCCGCTCGGTCTGGCTGCTTCGAGGCAGAGTCGCTCTGTCGAGCCGCCATCCGGCCCTTGAGCATTACGTTCGTTGCGTCTGTGAGATCTCCCAGCGCCTTCAGTGCGCTTCGACCCTTTGGGAGCATTATCCCCATTAGCATGAATAGTCCACGGACGTAGGTGGGCATATTGCCCGCGAGGAACTGGACCGGAATCAGGTCGTCGGTGGCGTTGATGTAGCCGAGGTGGTCGCCGCCTGCTTCGAGGAAGCCGAACATTCTGCTGAAGTAGAGCTCGCCGATCACGTCGTATGCGTACCTTGACGACTGATCAGATATGTACTAGCATGCAGCGATAGAGAGTGAAGGGGGTGGTAGAGGAGACTAGGTACATTCGAGTCCAGATCCACAGATCGAACGACTGGTTGCGATCAGACATCTCGCCGAGCTTTTGCATCCAGACATCAATGCACTTCTCAATGTACTTTTCCGATTGCAGAATGCTGGTCATTTTGTACACGTTGCTGATAATGCGCCGGCGCTCGCCGTGCTGCTTTCCACCCGGGGAGGAGAAGTGATCCGGGAATCGGGCTATAGTGTTTACTTGTCAGTCGCTGGTTGAAGGAAGCATAATTGCATTCACATACCCCATGGTGGTCTGAAAGCCAGGTAGAAGTCGGTCTGTTTTGTTGGTCAGTATGTCGGAGGAGTGGTGGGCGTGCGCGAAGACCAGACAGACCTTCATCGTACTTGATTTAGTTCCATAGAGTGTATTGATTGCCTCCGGATCACTAGTAATCAGCTCATTGGGGGCAATTCGAACCACAGGGCCTAGATGATATCGTTGAGTATTGAGATTTTCGGCTCAGAGGGTGCGGACGAACCATATTTGGCATGCAGCTGCCTCTGCCTCTTCTCAGCGTCACCCGGAAGCACATGCAGAACAGTCCAGATTCGTGTAATCGACGCCCAGAATGGCCCTGGGAACTTCGCGAGAGGGTGGAAGGTTCGTGCGTAGACGATCCAGACGATCCAATATGTGGCGAGGCCGATCACCGCGCCCTCGGCCAGCAGGGATGCACTAATGCAGTCACGAAACCTCAATAAATCCATGTTGCACTCTCGGGCGCACGCGCTGATTGTGTCCGGGAAGGGCCATGCAGGTGGGCGGGCGCAAGGTTCTTAAGATGACAGCTTGGGGGCGGTTCTGACTCGATCAGGATCCAGACTCCAGAATGCATGGCGGTACTCCACACTCCTGATCCAAGCAGGAATAGTAGTGCTGAATGAACGAACCAGGGGCGATGGGTTATCATCCGATGTCACATCCTGTCAACCTGAAACCGCCGTCTGGGGACCGGCCCGCGAGGATGATTTATCAGTTAGGGCCCGCTAGATTGCGAACCCGGTCTGACCACCGAACCAAGACCACTAAACACCCACTAAAGATCAACTAAAGATCAGCTAGCATGGTTTGGAAATTAGCCGTGGATACTCCGCACAGCTGAGGCCATAATAACCTGGTCCAGGCCTCAGTCTCATCTTGCCAGCAGCTCTCAACTCACTTTCGTCTTCATCGCTTCCAGATGATCTGGGCTAGAATCTGGAGCCTTTGGGCCGTTGTCTCGCTGGCCGGTAGAGCCGCCTCCCAGCAGATGCCTTCCTGCGCAGTACGTGGTTTGAGTAGTGTTTGATGGTGGGACTGACAATAGCCACTAGACAACATGCATGCAGACAGGCATTGCCGGCTCGTCTTGCGCGGCAACCGATATGGACTGTGTCTGTACAGATCCAGCCCTACAGGCGGATATCAGCTCCTGCATTGTCGTCTCGTGCACTGTGAAAGAAGCATTGAGTATGCTACCCTCCTACCTCGAGCACCTCAGATCCCACAGCCAACGGACGTAGCCTCGCAGAATGCATCCAGCACAATGTGCGGCATCGAACCCCGCGACATCTCCCACATCACGCCCACCGTCACCAGCGTGTTTATGCCCCTCGCGATTGCAGCAACCCTGGTCCGGTGTCTAGAGTCGCGCCATCACTTCGGCCCCGAGGACGTTTTTGCCATTCTGGCTTTGGTATGTCTATGCAGTGGAGACCCGGGATAGGATTGCACGGAGGCTAATGGAGACAGCTATTCGCGGTTCCAATGGGAGCGCTCGAATATCCGAGTATGGATCTCTTCTGCTGCTCAAAGACTCGGAATTTATACTGATATCCCGATCGAATCAGTGGCGAAGGACGGCTACGGGAAGGACATCTGGTCTCTTCCGTTCGACAACATCACACGCATCGTCAAGGTTTGCAAGCCATCTCTTCCCCCCACCTGCGGATCCTCAGACTAACCGGCGCAGTTCACCTGGCTCCTCCAACTCATGTACACTCCCGCCCTCGCCGCCACGAAGATGGCCTTTCTGTGCCTGTATCTCCGCATCTTCCCCAGCGACGGGATCCGCCGAGCGGTCTGGGTGCTCATAGCCATTAATATCCTCTATCTCTTGGCCTACGAGCTCGGCACCGCGTTCAACTGCCTCCCGGTCTCGTACATCTGGACCAAGTGGACGGGGGAAACACAGGGCTCGTGTCTGAATTTCAACGCGTTCGGCATCGCAAACGCGAGCAGTAATATCGCCCTCGATCTCGCCGTCATTGGCCTCCCGCTGCACAAGATTGCTGGCCTGTCGGTGAGCTTGTCCAAGAAGATCATGCTCTTGTCCATGTTCGGGCTTGGGTTCTTGTACGTTACCCTTCCTATACTGCCACTTGTCCACACCGACTACGCTGACAGGGTGATATCTTACTTGTACAGCGTCACAGTCGTCAGCATCCTCCGCCTCAGAGTCGTGATAACCTACGCAACGACCACGAATGCAACATGTACTTCCCCCAGGCCCTTCCCCAGCAGGCCTTTTCAGTAAACCCCCCTGCAAGTGGATACAGATTAACATCCTCCCTCGCTAGATGACACAGTCTCCACCTCCTACTGGTCCATAATCGAATGCTTCACCGGCATAATCTGCATCAACATCCCGCCCATCCGCCGTCTCTGCCGCAAGACTGCCCATTATTTCTTCAACACTCCACGCACAGAGGAAGAAGTTTATCAGGACGCAACACCGGGAACGGGTCCCTCCTCGGGACCTAGGAAAAGGACACCGCGGATGGAGCTCTCGATTCTGAAAACTGTCGATACGACGGTTCGACACGAGGAGGTTGATGTTGATAGTGATAAGGGAATGGAGACAGACACGGAGTATTTGGTTCATGGACATGAACATGACCAGCGGGACTATGCTGCGTCGGCATCCGGGTCTGTTTCTGGGACGGGGATACCTGTAGCGAGTAGTTAGCTCCTCAAGGAATGAAACCTAGACCCTACTTAGTTGCTACCTAAAAGTTATCCCCAAACTGGGGCCATCATGTAGATACACTCACTCCCTGGGAAGCTTCAAGCCCGAGCGGGTTCTTGGGCTTCTGAGCACAACAGGGCGTAATATATGGGTTAGCTGCACGCCATTGACGACTCGCTTCTTTTCTGTCCTTGCCATCTGAGATGCCTTAAGACATTTTATGCTTTGGTACTTATTTGTAGTCATATAGTGCTAAGCAAGTATGTACAGGCCCTGTACAGGGCCGACGGCTTCTATACTAAGACGGTGAAAATAAACATAGCCTGTAAAGAAAAGAATTCATTTTATGGCTGGATATTATTGTCCAGTTTACTGTTCTTCCATATATTTGTATGTGTATGTTTTCTACACCGTTCTCGAGGGCAAGCCTCGAGATAGTTAAACCGACTCTAAGCAGGTGTATAGAATTATGTTAGATCAGACCTAGTCTTGGAATACTGATATTCATGCCGCTTGTGACAACCTGTAGTCGAATTATATCGTATATGATCTGCTTGCTATTAGACTAACACATTTTCTAGATAAATCTATCTATGTTCATATCAGTGATAGTATCATGACTACATGCCAAACACACCAGACAGGCGCATTCAACAGAAGACGCAACAGCAGTCAATCACCAAAATGACTAGACACATGATGCGCAACAGCAGCCTCATCACCCTCAAAGGCACCACACACCGGACAAGTCACCACCTCCGAAGAACAACCCCGCTGCTCCATCTCCGCCCGATCACCAGGCAGGGACTCCTGGTTCCTCCCCCGGTTCGCACCCTTCCCCTTCCCTCGTTTCCGCGGTTGTGCAATATATGCACCCAGGTCAATCGACTGGGGAGGCCGTTCGTATTCCATCTCCGGCACAGGCCTGGATCTGCGGCCATGTGCAGAATGTGAGGTTGCTACCACGGGCACTGTTGCGGTCTGAGCAGAGGGCTCACGCTCCCCTGCCCGTTCCGCAGCTGATGCAGGCGCGGCCATGGACTGAACCCTGCCCACCCGACCATCAGCAAGGCGGACCTTTATGCCACGGGGGTGATTCCCTCGTGTGAGCAGGGTCGCTACGGTGCCCAGGACCGTGCGGCCTGTTGGCTGGTCGGCCTTGAGGACTATGTTGACGAGGGCGCCGGGGACGACGTCTGTTGTAGTTGGGACGCGCGGCATTCCCGCTCGGAAAGCCAGCACTCTGCAGGTCTCAACTTAATTCAGTGTTTGCTTGTAGGTGACGGACAGCCTTGCATCAGAATGGGCGGAGATGCGGAAAGACCAGGGTCGGGGTTTGAGGCCAGAGCTCAGAACTCATGTACAAGCCTAGAGACCGGAAATGCAGCAGATAATGGTTCCGGTGGTGGGTGAAATAGCAGGGGAAGTGATGAGAATATCATGCATCAAAGGATGATGAATGTAAGTTGAAAGAGATTCTCTCGTCTGTTGGGAAGAAGAACTGTTATGTAATTGCCTACTAGGCACGTGACATGTTATAGCTAGTTATTTGTAGAAGGGATGCTTTGCATGCACATGTACTAGAATATCATCATCCAGTGTCTGCTGGATCTTTATAGCACGAGAATTCTCTTCTTTAATGGGAATCCTCCGCCCTCATGTTTAGACAGGCCAGCCTGGTCATTACCTCCCTCGCTCCGCCCACTCTGCC
Source organism: Aspergillus egyptiacus (assembly GCA_025688805.1). Classification (NCBI taxonomy): domain Eukaryota; kingdom Fungi; phylum Ascomycota; class Eurotiomycetes; order Eurotiales; family Aspergillaceae; genus Aspergillus; species Aspergillus egyptiacus. The sequence continues at coordinate 14,004 of MU628569.1, read as the reverse complement.
GCTGAAGCTGCATTGCCGGACAATCGGTCTGAACCATCACCAAATAGCAGCTATCACCTGCACTAACTTTCTGTTTAGCATCTTCAGCAAACCGCGAACTATATACCTACACGTCCGGTAGGTTTATTTTCAACGAATCTCGCCGCCTACATGAGCGTCATGTCGAATTTGATCCCGGTGCTCTCTTACGAGAAACCGAAAATCTGGTCGGCAACTGCCATGGACATGCCACGCGTATTGCGAAGCTGGCTGAAGGCGGCTTCAACCGCGTCTTTCTCATCACGATGGACGACGGGCTTGAGGTGATTGCAAAACTCCCGTATCGCCTTGCAGGACCGAGACATTATGCCACCGCCAGCGAAGCCGCAACTCTGCAGTTTCTCCACTCCAAAGGCATCCCCGTCCCGAAGTTGGATGGGTACTCGTCATCGGAAGATAATCCTGTCGGGGTAGAATACATCGTGATGGAGAAGGCACGAGGGGTTGGCTTGCAATCGAGGTGGCATACCTTGAGCAAACGGGAACTGCATAAGCTCGCATCGACTTTTGTGGAGACCGAGAAGCAATTTTTCAACATCCCTTTCAGGGCTATTGGTGGTATTTACTTCAAGAAGAATGTCCGCAGAATCTTCGAGCGGATTTATATGCGCCTCATGTTCCAGGATGGACAGGACTCCGACATGTTCTGTATCGGCCCAACGGCGGATTATATGTTTTGGCACGGGAAGAGAGCGAATCTAGACATCCATCGAGGTCCCTGTGGGTTCCCTGGCAGTACTAGAGGCTCGATGCGCAATTTTTTACGCTTTTAGGGAGCGATCATGAGGAGTATTTAGCTTGTATCGCACGAAAAGAAGTAGAGTGGACTCGACGCTTTGGGAAGCCGATCGAACTGGATTTTCCGCACAATGGTGTCTTCCCTGGAGTGAAGTCTCCGGCCGATTATATCTCTCTCCTTGAGAAATATCTCGTGCTAGCCCCATATCTGCTTCCAGAGGACATGAACCATCACCTCAATCAACCGACGCTTCGCCATCCCGGTATGTGCACTGTTTAGACGCCGCCGACGATGCTGACAAGCCACACAGATTTGAATCCGAACAACATCTTCATCTCAGACTCCGGCTCCATATCCTGTCTGATCGACTAGCAACATGCCATTGTAGAGCCATGTCTGCTAGCGGCCGGTGTTCCTCGTGCATTTGAAAACCTGGACCCCCAGCAACCGTCTCATCTTGCGGAGCCATCTCTTCCAATAGAATATGCGACACTATTTTCTCAGGAGAAGCTCGAAGCTGACGAACTTCACCGACGACGCCTCCTGTCTTATTACTACTGTATTTTCAACGGCCATTACAATAAGCTTCATCTGGAAGCCTTACGGGACCCCATCTTAGCCCCCCGCCAGCATCTCGTCAACAGGGCCGGACGACAGTGGAATGGAAATCTGATCACATTGAAAGGTGCCTTGACCCGGATGGTCGAATACTGGCCTCACCTACAGGACACGGAGGGTCGCCAGTGTCCTGTGCAGTTTGCACGCGACGAACTGGATGACTTCCACGAACAGGAGCAGACTTGGCTTGATCTGAACAACGTTGTAAACCAGTGGCGGGATCAACTTGGTGTCTCCGAAGACGGCTGGGCCAGCATCGAGGATTATGACGAGTGCATCCAGAAAGTCGGTCAGCTGAAGGCTTCCCTGATAGCGAGTGCGGAAGGGGACCTGGAGGATATCCGGCTCCTGGAACAGGGGTGGCCACTTAGAAATCGGGAAGAATTTTATTAATTTATTGAAGCCATCTGTTCTTCCACATGCTGAAACAGTTCCTTCTTTAATGTCACTGATGTCTGTATTCATCTCGGCCTATGGAGTCATCTCGTTGAATTGTGAGTTCGAAAACAAATGGTAATTGGTTCTAAAACCTCGTCAGGAAATCCCAGTGGCGGTTATTGGACATCTGTAGGTATCTGAAAGCAATATGAGGTTTGCAACGACTATCGGGAGTGGTCATGGATCCCGTCGGCTTGTATATCTACTCGTACTTGATGGAACTGGAAATCCCGAAGTCTCAGGCAGAGCAGCATACGCCGTCAGAGATTTTAAGAGGCTGTTCCGGTGAATTAGGGACAGACCGACTTCTTAATCCCAATCACTCTATCGCGTGCCGCTGCAAAATCATGCTATCCAAGGCCTATATCTTAGTATCCTGCCTGATTAGAATATTTTCTAGTGAATCTAATCTCCGATGTATAGATAGTAGTTAGATATTATAAACTTATTAATCCTCGATCGAAAAATATATACTTTTCTAAATCTTCTAATTATAAAAGCATTCCTTCTCACTGAACGTACACCCACCCTGCAGAAGTCAACTTCCCCCAGAGGCCCATCAAGCCACGTCAGAACCTCCACCGCTATCTGACCGTGAGCATCTCATCTCGTTTGGAGTCCCGGAAGTATCCTCATCGGGCGTGTGCGGATAAGGAATACGAGAGACCTGATATGTTAATATTGCGCGACAATAAGGGATCAATGCCGAGTCTCGACCATCGTCCTTGAACAATATACCCGTAGCAGAGGACTCACCAAGGAGGTTCTGAACCTCAGAGTGGTTTCTCGATTGAAAACACGATAGGATTTGGTCGGTACATAGCACACCTTCAATTGGATTGAGGACAGTTGTACACGCCTCTGCTCGAGGAGAATCAACGGGTCATTCAGTGAGTGACCGGCTCTCTGCAATCTCTCCCCAGCATCTCCAGATCTCCCTTTTCTCCAAATCCAAGAGTGCTCGGGTTGCTGAACGGAGCTGGGAGGATCCGCTAGCCTTGTCATGGTTCGTTCCACTTACCCCCTAGCCTTGTCGATCACGATCGATCACGATCGTACACGATCATTTGGAAAGCCTGCGCAGTCCCTGCATGGATTATCTACCTATAAAGTGATCCGCATCAATAATCGCGGTGGGGCTCGATAGTCGAGGCCAGCGCGCCCCGACGATGATCACTGACTGATCTCAGTCGGTGAGTAAGATGGGAATCTGCAGGCCAGAAGACTATACGGCCAAGAATGAGTAGAGAGTGGATCTGATCCTCCAAGTGTCTCAAACATGGCTCAGCTGAATCGGATATCTATACGTAATTTCTTCTCAATCAGCTACATATAAAAAGCCCCCATCACATCCGACTCTTGAAAGCCTCCTCCTCATTCCCTGTCTACCATCCACTTGCCTTTGCTTCAAAATTCCACCCATTCGATAACAATACACCACCAGGTACCAGCAGCCTGCTCTTCGATTCCCTTTCTGAGCCATACTAACTAACCCTGCAGTTTCCAACACCATGAAGCTCACACTTGCCTCCCTCCTCCTCGGCCTCGCCTCCCTCACCGTCGCGCAGGGATCCGGCCCCGAGGAGCCTGCATGCGCCGGCACGTTCTTCGGCTGCCCCCCTGATGATAGCACGTTGCCCTACCAGGTGGTGTCGTGCAGGAAAAGCGATGGCCTGAGTTTCGACGAGTGGGAAGCCCGCGGTATCTGCAGAACCGCCGGGGGGAAGTCGTGCGACATCTTCTGTGTGATGCCAGCCGACGACTTGTACAAGTACAAGGCCACCTGTTCGACAATCGGCGGCACCGTTCAGCCCTATAGGGGATTTGAATCCGAGCAAGCGGCCTTGGGAGCGTTGACTGAGATGGATTTGTACTGCCGTCCGGACGGCGACGATGATCTTCCTACTTTGACCCCTGTGCCTATCCCAACTCCGTCGGTGTAGGGTAGCTAGCTCCGGCAGTGGGTGGATTTGCTTCTCTTTTTTTTATTTGTTTTTCCTTTGGTATCGCGGTGGGACAGGGGTGTTAATACCAAGGATTGGAATGTGCACTGAATCAATGGACATTGACAGGGATATGAGACGATAGCAGGTGTTTGTATAGGTGTAGAAGACTACCCTTATTCTGTTTAGGTGTCTTGGTATTGAGGGTAACAGGGAATAACTTGACTGGGTAGTTAATATCGCTGGTAATTGCTTTACTGTCAGTACAGTGACGAAAGGCATATATATATATATATAAATTCTGTGTATTAATGGCCTTTCTAAGTTCTGTAAGGAATTAATAACATACCTATATAACAGCATATAAAGACTGGAAATGGCATTTCACATAAAACCTTGCCAACAGATTCCAGTGGCCATGATTACATTTGTAGGTAACAGAAAGCAAAAGAATGCCATCCAAGGCCTAGGTCTATATGGTATATATGGTATACCTCCAGCTCATCACGTGTCCTGCCTCATCGGGATGTTTCACAACAAACCTAACCTCCCACTTATGGATGCCATAACCTCGCGTCTAAACCTCTCTACCATCTCCAGTCCTTGTTCATACTGGCATTACGACTCTCATCTACCTTCAAATAAGTCTCAAATAAACATCAGAATATCAATTGACCTTGCTAATCCCTACATCCCACCACACTCATCATGCCCCCAAAACGCACACCCCCTTCACGCCCCCCAACCACAAAAACCACCAAAACAGACATCCTAATGAGCATCAAACCCGAGCACATGAGCAACATCGCCATCGGAAGAAAAAACCACGAGTACCGCCGGTATCTCCTCCCCGCCACCGTCCGGCGTGTCTGGCTCTACACCACCGCCCCCGTGTCGCGCATCGAGCATGTCGCTCGCGTCTCACGCGCGAAGACACCGGGCCAGGTTCCCGAAGACGGCGGACTGGGTAACGCGGAGTTCAATGCGGGGCGGAAGGCGTCGAAGTACGCGTACGAGATTCTGGATCTGTGGAAGTTGCGCGAGCCGATGAGCCTGAAGGGTGCGATGGCTCGGGGGTTCCTGAGACGGGCGCCGCAGAAGTATTGCTGGGCACCGGTTGCATTGGTTGAGGGGTTTCCGTTGGGGAGGCAGGAGCATTTACTGTCGAGGGATGAGGGTGGTCGAGGATCCTCTACGGAACGGGGGGATACATATAGAATTGACGAAGAGATATCGGGAAAGATGCCGGGTGCGGGTGGAGTAATCAAAGCTTCGGAGTCCGCCACGACTTTGGTTTCATACGGGTAGGGGAAAGGTGGGGATCCGGTTCTGTTGCATTGAGAGTTTGAGCGCTGTCATTATCGCCTTATGGGGGTCAAACCAAGTTCATGAACTAGTTGCGCCGCATCCCCCTTGCTGCCAACTGCATGTCGATATATTCCACCGTATAGTTCCGGAACAGCTTGTAAGGCTTATCCACCCAGTCCTGCACCTCCTCGAAAAGCGCCTCAATAGCCCCCCGAGTCTCGAGGAACGTGTCCGCCTCGAGCAAGTACTGACGTCCCGAATCGACCAGATATCTATACCCGTTCTCCCGGACATAAAGCGTCTTCGACAACTTGACCCCCGACCAGTCGAGTATCAAAGGCGTATAGAAGATAATCGGCGCATTGGCCGGAAGCTCCAGGAGCCGCCACGTCAACTGCTCCTGGTAGAATCCCGCATAGTCGGCCCCAGTGCACATGATCCACGACGTCTCCGTATCCAGGCTGCAGAGCAGGATCCGGATCAGGTTGCGAAGGGGCGTATTGAATTCGAGCCGTCCAACTTCGTGGGGCGAGGTGAGGTCAACGTGATGTTCTCCGTGCTCAGGACAAACGAAGGTAATTCGACCGTCATCTGCATGATACAGATTATTGATCCCGTGTTTATCGGCCAGTCCGCAATCTGCGTGGGGACACGGCGCCCGAATCGCCAACTTCCCTGTCTCGGGAGATAAGTGCGGACCGAGGAATCGATGCCGTGCGACGAGGCCCCGGAGGACGGTGGGAAAATGCGGATTCGAGCGCCAGAAACTCTGCGTTTCGATCTCGTATGATACTCCGGAGAGCTCAGATAAGCGAGTTAGAATCTTGATAAATGCGGGTTCGTTGGTCTGGAAACTCCCTGTCTGCTTCAGGCTCTTCTGGTACCTCACCCCGTTGACCAGGATCTCTTCTCCTGGAGCCGGGGCGCTGTCGACGAAGATAAACTTGACTTTGGCTTTGCGCTGGAGACTGTTCTGCAACGCAGCGGCGAGCGCAAAGCAGGTCGCGAAGGTGGCTATATTCCCGACATGCGGGCTGCAGTTTGGCTGGGAGCCGACGTGGAGCACGATTGCTGGCCGAGAGCACTGGTCACTCAGATATCTCAGGAGGGTTTCTTTGAAATAATATGATCCGCCACCGAGGGGGTGGTGGACGACTCTGTCGTGCGGTATCATAAAGCCTTTCTGGGAAACTCTTTCGAAGTACAGGTGAAAGTCACGCTGGAAATAAGCGGGAACGGAGGGAGGATTGTAACGAATGTATGTATATCTTCCTAATCATTGCTGGCTTGTTGGCCCAATCTTCCTCAGTACATTATCACTCAACTCAGCCCAACCGGAACACCGCTCTCGGCCTGAACTCGAGTATAACATACGGCCTCGCATCCAGGGTATCCATGCAATGCAGGTAAACCACGTAGACAGATAGGTATGTATGGTCCTGTCCGGCCCATGTCCGACATCCGAATTGAACGACCTGCGTCCGAGTAGAATACAGAGTTTGAATTTCGCTTATCCGCAGCCAATCAACCAGGCTTCCTAGAATACCGGCTTCCAGCTTGCACGAGGCTGAGGCGATGCATTGAGTATAGTCTGCTCAGCCTGCAGCTGCTTTTGGTGCTCACGAGGCAGATCAGGTTAGATACTTCACTTCTGTCCAATCATGGCCCGTAAATCAGGCAGTTCGGTGAGTGGGTTATCTTGGTTACATGCAGAACATGCCCAGAATGACTGCCATTGTGCACATATATTGAGGTACATTAGGACTCCAGTGCAAGGCTGCGAGAAAGAAATATACTCTTGTATGATAGTTGCTAGAAGAGGGGCAGATTATCTGCAAGGCTGACTACTATATAATAGCAGCCAGGGTTTTTGAAAAAAAAAATATATATATATATATAAATAAAAAAATAAAAAAATGAAAAAATAAAAAAATAAAAAAATAAAAAAATCATGGATTTAATCACTTGCATTGGTAGCTAGGAAGATTAGGTACTCGGGGTGATTTAATACATCAGCAAGACTGTATCTAATAACTCTGTCCTATATATATAGCCCATCCGATTTCATAAGTTATACATCCCCAGATCAAATAAGTACAAGTATTAATGTGCATGTACTGACAGATATAGAGGGAGAGGGATATATAAAGTATTCTGCACTCAGCCTTGCCAGTGTTATTGATCCCTGCTTGGGTCATTTCTGGAATGACTCTTACCATACCTAGTATCACACTTCACTTCTACATATCTTCTCTCTACCATAAGTCTTAATTAAGGTTGAGAAGAAAGTATACAGTACCATGTAAAGATGCACCTGGAATACTTGCCAGTTCTAGGGAGTATACTAGTATACTGATGTTACAGAATTTACAGGCAGCGTCTATTACTGTTTTGTGTCTCTACTGGTATACTTTTTATACTACAGCCTGCTCAGCTTATGCTGATGGTTTATTGCATGTGTATGCAGGTGTTTAATATACAGCATAGCTGTAGGATCCTCCGTGTATATATACTCAAACTTGCCTATTATTTAAGAATATTACCTGCATACCAGCCTAGTATATCTAGAATACTTAATATCAATAAATATATCTACATGCAAATTTCCTGTATTGACCGATGATTAGAGAGATACGCATAGCAAAAAATAGTCTAGATATCAGCCCTAACATAAACCCAACCGCAGTCCCCCAGCCCACTGAGATCAAAACCGAAATAAATAAAAAAAGTAACTGCCTTATTTATACAAACACCCACACAAGCAAACAAAGTCAAAGTCAAGGATAGGCTGATAACCGCCCAAGTCCAGTCTTGTCCTCAACTCCACCTCCTTCCCATCCTGAACAATAGCACAGCACCCACGCCAAAACGTCGTGGAGCAGTCTCCGCAGCAGCTTCCCTTGATGTCCAGTCTGTTTCGCAGATCGTTGCGCTCCTCGGATGGTCTGGAACATCCAGTGGCCGCTGACCATCCTGAGGAGGACGTAGGGTGCAGTGCACTGTTTACAAGGATTCATTTAGTTTAAATCAAATTCAGGGGAATATGCTCCATAGTAATTGTAGGAATTGGGAAAGGAGGAAGCCCACGTTAGGATTGCGGTAGTCAAAGGTGCTCAATGCCGGGTCATGCAGTCGGGCTTCGGTCTTGCTGAATGTGAGACATGGGAGGCTGCAGTATTAGGCCTGCAGTGGGGCTTTTGTTGATATTGTTGATTTTTGTTTTTAAGTTATTGGGTGTATGACAAAATGCCCTTCTATATGTGTTTAGGATAAGCGTACCAGCCCAGCCTCCAATGTGGAATTGACTGGGGGGGTTTGATCTATAGGTGATCAAAGTGAGCCCAAACTCACCTGTAGGTATAAAGGCACTCTTCCCTTTTGAGTTGAGCATGAGCAAGACGGGATAATCACATTCCACTAAGGTACCAGGCACTAATGCCCAAGAAAAGTCTACATCCTGCTTGGAAGAGCGGCATCTAGTATCCACCCATCTAGGATTATGTGTTCATCCACAGATGGTCTGGAGTGAACGTAGTTGAATCGAATACACATGTTGCTACACCTTCTCTGTGCCTTGTATATCGTAAATTCACAATTTTACTTTGGCAACTGCCCGAGTGGTCTAGTGGTATGATTCTCGCTTTGGGAACTTCGATTCCGTGAATATGCGAGAGGTCCCGCGTTCGATCCGCGGCTCGGGCCAACTTTTTGCCTTTTTTTTTTTTTATAATTATTATTGATTGATCTACTTCGCTTGATGTTGCTTTGCAGTTGTTACTTTGAAGCTGGAATTATCGAAGGTCATTTCAGACATGGCGTTTTGTAGATGTTGTTGTATGGTAGGGTTGATGATCTTTATGATATGCGAGTGAATACAATAGAAAGGACGCGTATTTGTTGTTCACTGGAGCCACTCCCAGGATCTGTTCCACTTTCGTTGGCTGGGGAGGTGTACTTACTGTGTGTGCATAGAGAATTCCTTGAGAACCCTATTGCATGCTTGTTATGAAATCAAAAAGTGGTTTTATTTTCAAGGTATAGTGACTGGCGCTGCCAGGTCTCTCTATACAGGTCTTGCTCTATCGACAACTCTACTTATGCAAATCTAGTCTATCGAATCCCCTCTCACCATCACAACCCCATCCCCCATCGTAACCACACACCAGGACAATGGAAATCCCCCTACAACCCCATCCCCGCCCAAACCCCCTGCCCCGCAAGCACTGTACTCACCACCATCCCCCCACCAATCTGCAACCCCGTCGCCGGCACCCACCCGATAAAGGACCCCGGGAGGGTCAAATCACAGACATCAATGACGAGCCGTTTGAGGAACGGCCATTTGGACGGGGCGCTGGGGTTCTGCTTCTTTTTCTTCTTCTCCTTCTCGTCCGCCGCCTTCTTACCGCCCGTCTTGCTCGACGCGGGGGTAGAAGAGGCAGAAGAAGTGAAAAGTAACCCCCAGAGAGCCCGGACGATGGACAGCGCAATCGCGTAGAACCAGAATTTGTTGGCCTCGGTCAGGACCGGTCTGTACCAGTCTACCTTGGCGACGCCCATGTCGTGGAGCTGCGGGTGTTAGCTGTGCTACTGAGATAGATAGAGAGAGGGGGGGAGTACGATGGTCAGGTCCTCGAGAAGGAGATACAAGCCGAGAAACGTGTACTGCGCCAACTCCAGTACGGAGAGGAATGTCCCCGTGGACGCCGGCTGCGTGAGGAGGTCAAGGACGCGCTCGAAGCAGCCGTAGAAGTCGAGGAGGCGGAAGTATCGCCGGGCTGTTTTTGTCAGCCATAGTCCTGGGACTCGGTATAAATATAGGTCTACAGACTCAGTGCTAGTTGATTGCGCGCTGTGACGCATTGTGTCGCGAGGGTCTTGTCGTCGGTTACTTCGGCGACGACCCAGGAGACGGCCTGGATTAGCCGGAGGGTCTTCTCGAGCCCGGCGGTCTGGCTGGTGAAGGTGACCAGTTTCTTCAGGGGGGAAACCGACCGGGTCGGCTGTATCTGGGACATTTTGAGGGGGGTGATGTGGTGATGGATGTCTGTTGTGTGTCTTGATGCCCAAAGACGCTGCAGCTCGCTTATACAGATCATGTGACATGACACGTGTAATGTGGTTAAGTAGCTACAAATGTGTTAAAGATCATATAAATTAGTGGAGATAGTTAATAGGGTTTTTTATATAAATTTTGAGGATACAGAATATGAGTCTGTATGGTCTGTTCAGTTGTCTCAGTCCGAGAGCAGGTGCAGGTAGCAACAGGTTCGGGACAGAAGTCTGTCAGTATCAGTCCTGATGGCAGCCTCTCAAATACACCCTGTAATCCTACTGATTGACATGCTTACCTCTGCTTGAGGCCAAGCTGGAAAGGGTTCCGGCCAGAAGAGTCACAGATATCAACATCTGCTCCCAGCTTTTCCGCGGAAAAACAAGGTCGTGTAGAGATCAACTTCGCCACCAAGCCACAAGCCACCGGCCCTGACTTCCAGTTGAATGCGACAGCGGGAATGATAACAATGGTCAATGCAAATGCTGTCAGAGATACCGTATGCAACCCCGCATTCCGTGCGTCTCCACTGCCCGAGGGTGGAGCTTGGCCTGTATCTTGATCATCCAGGATTGCATCCTTCGCTTGGCCTGCCTAGCGAATGATACCCTACAAGCCCCTTGCTCTAGCAGTCTTATCATGAGGTTGGCATTGGAGAACCTGGTTGAGTTTAGTACGAGCCAAGGGCCTGATAACTTGTAAAGTAGAAAGACATTCAATAAAACACCAGATATACCCTGGTCTCCTTAAATATCCGGAGCTGCGCCGTCCTGCAACTCAGTAGCCAAACCAGCAAAATGGACACCATCAACCAGCGCAAACCTACCGACGACGCCGCTCCGGGGGCCGATTTCGACCAGAAACCCGAGCCCGCTCTATCCGGGGAGCTCATCTCCGCCGGCTCGCAGCATCTGCATCGCAAACTGGGAGGAAAGGAGATCCAGCTGTTTGCGGTCGGCGGTGCCATCGGGACTTGTATGCTTCTTAGCCTGGTTTTTTGAGTCAATGCTGATGGAAGTCTGTAGCTCTCTATGTGCAAATGGGAGCTTCGCTGCCCAAGGGTGGACCAGCCGGTCTGTTCCTTGGGTTCGTTCTCTACGGGACAATTGTGCTCTCAGTGAACCAGTGCTTCGGTAGCCTCCTTACTCTGTGATGATCTTGGATGCACTTCTGACAGAACCAGCGGAAATGGTCACCTACCTCCCCATTGCCTCGCCGTTTGTCCGGTTAGCAGGCTTCTGGGTCGATGATGCCCTGAGTTTCGCAATGGGTTGGAACTACTTTTTCCTCATGGGTATCTCTACCAACGCGGGCCTCTATGAACTGTGACAGTACTCGCTAACAAGCCAGCCTTCAACATCCCGTACGAAATCACCGCAATCCACGTCCTGCTGACGTTCTGGACCGACAAGGTCCACGTTGGCGTGGTCGTCGCCGTCTGCATGGTCATCTACGCGTGCGTCTGCTCCAAGCTCGCGCCCAGCCAGCCGTCCGTACTGACGATCGCAGTGTCCTGAACGGCCTCACGGTGAAATACTTTGGCATCTCGGAATTCTACATGTCCATCTTCAAGATCTTCCTCATGCTCGGCCTGATGATGTACACGTTCGTCACCATGGTCGGCGGCAATCCGCACAATGATCCTTATGGCTTCCGCTACTGGAGGGATCCGGTACACTTCCTCTTCTTCATACTCACGTATTCCAATCTAATGGAATCTAGGGCTCGTTCGTCGAACACCTCGTCCCCGGCGACACAGGCCGCTTCCTCGGCTTACTTTCCTGCATGATCCAGGGCTCTTTCACGTATGTCTCCCCGTAGCCCGTGAGGTGAGACAAGCTCTAATAAAGTAGTATGGTCGGCCCCGAATTCATCTCCATGGCTGCCGGCGAAGCCGAAAACCCGCGCCGGCTCATGGGCAAGGCCTTCTCCTCCTTCGTCTGGCGACTGATGTTCTTCTTCATCGGGGGCGCCCTCTGCGTCGGCATCGTCATCCCCTACGACGACCAGATGCTGGCCGACGTGATCTCGGGCGAGCGCGAAGGCAGCGGCACTGGCGCTGCGTATGTCCTTCTCTCCTATCATCACTACCGGTTATCATCCATGTAACTAACTGAGTCAGCTCCCCATACGTCATCTCCATGATCAAATTCGGCATCAGCGGCCTCCCCTCCCTCGTCAACGCCCTCATCATGACCTCCGTCCTCTCGGCCGGCAACAACGTCATCTTCTCCGCCGCGCGCACCCTCCACGGCATGGCCCTGGACGGCAAAGCGCCCTCCTTCCTATCCAAATGCAACCGCTACGGCCTCCCCTACTACGCCGTCATCACCGCGCTCAGCTTCTGCCTGCTCTCGCTCCTCCAGATCGGCAACACCTCGGCCACGGTCCTCTCCTGGTTCGTCGGCATCTGCACCGCCAGCTACCTGCTGAACTACTTCGGGACGGTGCTCACGTACCTGCATTTCTACTACACCATGCGGAGGCAGGGCGTGGATCGCAACTCGCTGCCTTACAAAGGGTATCTGCAGCCGTATGCGGCGTGGTATGCGCTCGTGGGCACGGGGCTCATGACGCTGGTGCTGGGGTATGAGGTGTTTATTGCGGGCGGGTGGGACACGACTCGGTTCTTTACGAGCTACACGATGGTGGGGTTTTTTGTGGTGGCGTTAGTGTTTTGGAAGGTTGTTAAGCGGACGAGGTATGTGAGGGTTGGGGAGGGGGATCTGAAGTTGGGGTCTACCAAGGATGAGATTGATCTGTATGAGGCGCTTTATGAGCGCCCGAGACGGGGGAAGATTGCGGGGTGGTTGAATGGCTGGTTTGAGTGATCTCTTTCTCCCTTTTTTTGGCCTTGCTTATCTTTCTTGTGATGGCTGTGTTGGATGGTGGAGCTTCGTTTGTGTATGTATATGAACCATGTCGCTCAATACAGGCTATAGGTAGATAACAGCTTCATCGGCATAATGGTATCTCCAGAAGAACTTGGTCTGTTTACCATATCAGATCAGGTTCAGGCTCAGTATCGATCAGCAGACGGAGTCCTCCGTAGATAGCTGTACTGCTCTATACCATTGTCCATGCCTACGCAGGATACAGGCTCATACAAGAAGACCGTACGAAGATCCATTCACCATAGGGAAAGTCAAGCCGAAGCCTCACACCAAGTCACAATGAACAAGACCCTAACGGGCATGTCTTACTACCTTACTACGGTCCCTTAGTACCAGGGTTTATCACTAAGTGGACCAACAAGATATCATCTCCACAACGCGTGGTCCAGACAGCTACGCACGTACTCCAAATTCCAACCCCCTCTTATCTCTGTTACATGGCGTAGCAGCCCTAGTAACCAACAGGCTAGTTTGCCTCCGCCCCCACGGCACTCGACAGGAATCTGGACCGGCGATCCGGCCCGCCGAGATGATCTCCAACCGGGACCCTGGATATGACTGGTGGATAGAGCCGGACCTAAGTAGCTAGGGAGAAGAATACTGGGAAGAATACGAGGCTCGTCACCCCACTTGGCTTATCGATGTTGCGGGGGGTGACTGTCAACCTCTACGGCCGAACCGGGGGATACCTTACTATCTCCCTAGGTACTTACGTACTGTGGTAGACGACATGGAACGAAACCAAACGGTTTGAGGGAGGTATTTGTTTTACGAGTGAAATGTTTCCCGGGCGGGAAACTTCATGTTGTACTCTAGCTTTTGTCGGAGTCGGACAGAAGGGATTGAAGATAGTGAGGGTTAAGGTAGGTTAGGTCTACCTCTGAGGTGAATCACCAGCAACTACAGTACCTTCTCCTCCCAGCCGAATCAATTCAGTCTCAACAGAACCCAAAATCAACAGGAAAGGGAAAA
>MU628568.1:0-65315 GCA_025688805.1 Aspergillus egyptiacus | reverse complement strand
AAAAAAAAAGCACATACTGTATTCATGCACTTCGTTCCACCTGTCAACAATATTTTTGCCGTCCAATTCGGCCAAGACAGGGTCGAGTTCCATGCCCTCAGTCTCGACCAGCTCCTGGATTCCCTTGAGATCGCCTCCGATGATTTCCCAGGCACTTTGGAGTTTGCCGACAGTTTTCAAGGCCCCGCTGATCATCGTTACCAGGTTTTGAAGGCTCGCCTGTGAGGGTCAGCGCCGGCCCTTGAAGCAGGGTGGACATACTCACATCCATGCGGTGGATGTCGGTGTCCAGCTTAATGTCGGCGGCCAATTCGGCCTGCTCGTCCTTGATTGTCTTTTCGAGTTTGTGGATGGTCTTCATCACTTCAGCGGCCTTGCCGGCGAAGACTCCCATTGTGATGGCGCCGGGAATATTGCCGATGATGGGGCTATACTCGTCAGCTGCGGTTGCAGGTCGGTGTCTCTTGGGATCCAAGCACTTACATCCAGGCATAGGAGATCTGGGCGTACATGACCGTCATATCTGAACGAATGGTTAGAGATAAAAGCCATTAGGCTATTGTACAGTCTGATGAACAACATACCATAGTCGTAGTCGGCCTTATCGTTGTTCAGGTCTTTTTGGTCCTTCTGGATCTGTTCCCGGAGAGACGCAATCCGTCCGGTACTTCCACCCAGCAGGTTCGCGACCGTCTTCTTGTGGTCATTCAGCGCGGAACTTTGCGTTGTAGTGGTGCTGTGAAATGTTGCCAGAGTCTCTTTGGTGGATGCGACATTGTCGGACATTCCCTGAATGGACTCCAGCTGGTGCTTGACGACTGCGCTGATTCTCGCCTTCAGAGCAGCCTTCTCGTCGTCATCGTGGGTGGCGGCGTATTGCTTGAGCCAGTCCAGGATGGCCTTGTAGTAGGATGTATCCAATGTACCTCCTGCTTTGGCTGCATAGTTTCTGATATCAGTTGCCAGATCCACCACAGCCGGCCAGGTCTTGTCGCGGAACTCGGTCGTAGTGGTTCGGATCTTGCGTCCAATCCAGTCAGCCTGTCATGTAGTAGAAACACACCACGAGAAGAGAGCAGACCTTGCCATAGGTGCCAATCATCGATTCAAGCTCGGCTTTAGCATCCTTGTTCAGGTCCGACAGCTGGAACCCAAACGTCGTGGCATAGCTATCAGCCGTTTGCGGTAGCAGACAGCCTTCCCAGACATACCGCATGAGGGATGTCATGTCCTCATGGGCAAAGGCGAAGCCGCCCTTGCCATTGTCCAGCCCCTTGGGGCAGAGGAGGGTGCCGTCTGTTGCGGGGGGTGCCATGGTGGGTGAAGTGATGATGATAAACTGCTCTCTTGCTGTGCTTGTGTGGCACCACTCCGACGGTAATTCCTGGGCTTTTATGTCAATCTGCCATGCTGCTGTAGCCGTGATCCTACACGGTTCCCCTCCGCTCGCTGAACACGCATTCGTCAGATCTTTAGATGCAGATGATCGATCAGATTCCCAACTCAACGCCTGCTTGCTGTCCTTTCAGCTCTCCCCATCATCAGAAACTCACGGAAGGGCCAGTTATCGTGCCCGGTGTGCATCCTGGATATTATTTCCCTCTAACCTGCATCCATCATGCGCGCAGGCCCACTTTTCCACCACCTCACTCTCTGCACTTTCAGCCAGCCATGCTGTCTCGGCTACTTTTCAGCTGAGCGATTTACTTCTCGATTGATTCTTGATGGTCATCACGACTCACGAGACTCACACGACGAACTGATCGGCCGATGGCGAATCTACATCTAACTGGTTGCCTTGGTCTTCCCGCATCGTTAGATCCACAATAATGTGTTGTCAAGAGCTGCAAGTCACCCTTGACGAGGAGCGAGCGGGGGATTCGGAGGAGGTAGGGAGGTAAGTATTGACCGCCTGTTGGCAAAGGGCTTAAGTATGAAATGCGATCTCACACTGACCACCGGTGCCCGGAACAACTCATCCAGCATGGAAGTCTTTTCACTCCAGACAGAACTATCCGGTCCCGCGGATTGGGAAAACGGTTACGCCAAGCTCGAAGCAGTGTCCAAGGTGCCATTCAGGGATGTCAGACATGAGAGTAAGAATGCGGTAAGATGTTCCATTCGGACGGTCATCTGGAATACTCCTGACAATCGCAGGGCTTTCTCAAGGTCCGTGATGTCTATCTGGATGCAAAGCAGGCATTGAACTCGGGTCTGGCCTCCGTGGCCATCTTCACGGATGTGCTTGCCTTCAAAGAGGAGAAGACCGTTATCAGGCTTCCAGCGTGGGGCCACGTTTCCATCTACAGTCGCCTTCTGACTACAGCTGGAAAGACCCACCTCGAGCTATCCCCTCAGCCCGAGGAGGACGGCGCAGTCCTCATCTATGCCTCTGAGATTGAAGGCGAAATTACCTACTCCCTCCCCGGGTCCGCCACAGTTTCCAAGGTCGAGTTGGGACTGGGCAGCAAGCATGTTGCCGTCACACTTGCCGTCCGAGCGGGTAAGGTTGAGGCCTTCTATAAGGATGCATATGAAGCGGTTGAAGACTATCATGAGTACTTCCAGCAGCTGCTGGACACCCAGCTCCGCATTGCATCTGTCCTATTCTGGTCCCAGCCGGACATTTCCTTTTCCCTGGCCTCGCATGTCGCCAAGGCATCCGTTCAGAGCACGAAAGGGCCAGGAGGCTTGGTTAATATGCAGGCCGTATCACTCGGACAGCAGTTGACGGCGCAGGCCATGACCGGGCCGAATATGAACTTCTTCCCCGTCTTGCAAGTGGGTTCGTACGAAGAAACATTGGATATGGCTATCAGTGCAGCCGATGCCTTTGAAAAGCAGTACCAGCGCTTCCAGGACAAGTCGCAGTCCGTCGACGACCGGCGCCAGGCAGCCGAGCAGATGCTGGCGTATGCAAAAGGCAAGTCGGAGTTGAGCAACACGCTTGTCGAAACGGCTCTGGCCAAATATGATGCTGCGGCCAAAGCAGTCAGGAGCACTCAGGCGACGTTTGAGCAAGACAGGTTCGTGTTGGAGAATGCCTCCAGAGACCTGGAGCGGGGGATTGAGAGGTGGAAGGAGTCGACCAGGTTACAGGCAGCATTCAGCATCATCACCGCTATCATCTGTAAGTCATCTGTCCCCCACCATGTTCATCTTGCTGACCGTGCCAGCTTTTGCCGTGTCTATCGGTTCCATTGCCATGGGCGATCCCTCAAAAGCAGGCGATGTCGCAAAGGAAGTTGCGGCATCAGAGAAAGCAATTGAGGCTGTGGAAAAGGCCGATGTCGTGATTGAGGGTTTTAAAAAAATTGTGCAATCGGATACCATGAAGAAGATCTTCAGCGGTACCAAAGCCTTGTTTGATCTCTATGGCCCCATGGATAAATCGGTCCAATCCATCAAGAGTGCCGAATGGAGTTTCGACCAGAAGCTCCCCACCACGGATGAGGTTTCTGGGGCTAATGGCGATGCTGCTGCCATCCAGTCTCTTGCTTCCTGGGACAAATGGCGGCTGGAAGCGGATGACCAGCTGGCGTTCCCGGTTGCACAGGGCATCGAAGGGGCTTCTGCATATCAACTCGCCCTTCGCAAGCATGCGATCAATGGGAAGCAGCTGGCCCAGGCGCAGGCAGAAGCGATCAAGGCAGGCCAGGGCTATGTCCGCGCCAGGCTCGAGCAGCATCTCGCGGGCCAGGATCTCGCAGCCCTGGAGAGGCTCGTGGCGAATCTCACAGATGAAGAAAACACGTATAACGTGGCCCAAGCCAAGTTCTTCGATCGCTACATGGCGCTGCGGACTACCATTGCCATTGACCTGCAGAATCTGATCTGGGCTGCAAGGTTCATGACACTTTCCAACAGCAGCGTGGTTGTCGATCCCCTGAAAGAGACTGCAGACTATAAGGAGGACCTTTCTCGCATTCATCACGAGATTGAGACTGCTAAATCCAAGTACTCAAGCGATTTTCAAGGTCAGTCACGCTTGATCATTGACAGCGTTGGCTAACATTCTCGCAGAATTCACCTTCAAGGTTCCACCCAATACTGTAAGTCTTCCTGGTCACGACCCCCATCATGACACTGACCTAACCTGCCTTCAGCTTCCCTCGAACTACCTTCCAGATATGGTCCAGTCTCTCAGAAACGGCCAGCCGGCTACCTTCACACTCTTGCCCAACACATCTCAAGCCAAAGACCTAGGCGGTCCTTTCAAAGACGGCTACCACTTCCGCATCGACGGGATGGAGGTGACATTAAAAGGGGTAAAACCCAAGAATCAGGATAACCGGGTAGTCTCCGTCAAAATATCGACCTCCGGGACATACGCCGACATTCAAGATGGCCAGGTGTACAACTTCACCAGCCTCCCCCTCGAACGGACCTTCCAGTACCAGATCGACGCACAGGGTAACAAGGGGGATGTGGAGATCCGGGCAATATACGAATCAAAGGACTATGCCATGCCAACCCCATTCACACAGTGGACTGTGCAGTTGAAACATCCAGAGTCTCTGGACCTGAGTGGGCTGGAAGAGGTTTTGATTGAATGGAAGGGCAAGGCGCGCTTCTTCTTCTTCTTCTTCTCCTCATTACAGTAGCTCAGCCGATGTCTTGATGTATATAGAATTAAGGCAGAACTTATGCGGTATTTGGCTGGGTAGACTGAGAGCTGGATGTAAATACAGTATAACAATATCTCCAGCTTTGGTTGACTAGCACCTCTCCACATACAGCCTCAAATCAAGCTTGAATCCAAACATTGTCCATGGCTCTGTATGCCAATGCCGGTGTAAACCTATAATCTCCTAGTGTTAGCCTCCTACTATAAAGTAATTGCCGACAATTTGCACTATCAGGACCAAGCTTTGCATATTCATCTTTAAACTGATATTTCTTTGTACTATTAATACCCTCATTAATAATAACATGCAATACATGCACACCCTTTAGCCCAAATTCACGAGCTAGCAATTGAGCCAACACACATAGGATGGATAAACATCCTAACCACGATTCAGGAGAATTTGGCAGAGCCTTAAATACTAGCTATTGCACCAGGGAAGATAAGTATTGGTGAAGACTGCAGATTATTTTACATTCAGTAAACAAGGAGGAAACATGTTTTTGCAAACTTAAACACTCCTTTCCTGTTCGCTATTAGCTATAAGTCATTTAATATATGGAAAGTGATAATATCACTGACTCTTAAACCCAGACACAGCCTCCTCCTCCTTCTTTAACTCTAGAAATGGCTTTCTCACGAATCTACCACTAGAGTTGAATACTGCTGCTGCGAGAGGTACATCTGTATATTTTACATTAATCTTTCAAAATGCGGACTGGACACTGGCAGAGTCAGAACAGTCAGTGCTGATGCTTAGTGTATCACGGCTGGTGGAGTTGATCTTTGCTGTGGTGGCTTCGGAATTTGCTGGATTTCAGGTGAGGAGGACAAACCGAGTATGTATGCTTAGGTGAATTTATGGGTAATGAAGACGCCCTGTGAATATACATATCACCTGCCTATAAAATGGTTATTATGAGTGGAGGCATACTGTTCCAGGTCCAACACCAGTAATATTAGCAAGGGGTTTAGATAATGACATTGCAAATTAGACAGAGATAATGTTTGATAACAAAGAAGATGAGGCTGGTAATAGGTATTGATTTTATATATACTTGTGAATAAAACATGCTTTACAGGTTTATTATTAATGGCGGTAATTATTAACCACCAGGATGATGCGAATGCTGAAGTATACCATCTTATAAAGTAACTCCGCTAATACAGGGGAGATCAGGCCAAACCAAAGTCCACATTATTGGATAGGCAATTCCACTGTGGTACCTTACGTATGTCTAGCTCTGGTGCTACGGCGAGGAAATCTGATAATACAGCATTCCACTCTGCGTCTGGGATAGTGCCCATGGGTGGTAGGTCAGGGACATGGATTCAACATCGTGTCCCTGGGTATGACGGATTCATTACCGGGTTATAGCACAAAGCCAGAAAGGGAAGGCCATGAACTCTCCTAGAAAATCAAGTATATATGTCCAGTATCATTGTTTGTCTTCTCGTCCCGCAAAGGCCCCGAATTTCACCACCTCGACTTCCAGCGTGTCGGTATCAACCAGCACCAGCTCGCCGGTTTCTCGGAACTTCGGAATAGATAAAAGACGCACAGTCGGGAGGGAATCCCCCGTGCCGCCCATTTCCGTGTCGTCGCCATTGAGTTTCAAAGGAGCATCCCCTTCTATGACAGCGGTTTTGAACTGGGGTTGATTCCCAGCAAAGAAGAGGTGCGGGCATGTCTCCATGACGAAGGGGTCGTGTGTCTGGAATGGATAGGACCCTGGGAAAGTTAGCATCGGCTATGACTCGAGAAGGTGAGGAAAGCCTACATATTGTGTCCGGGGCCGTGGGAACTGCGCATCTCCATCGCAGCATGGCCTCCATGATCCTTATCCTTGCTTCGACGTCGCCGTTGGTGTCGACGTTGCCGTCGTCATCTGCGAAATCCAGGTATCGCAGCACGTCGTCGACATTCTGGCCGCTGCTTCCCCAGAGACGCCATCCCTCGACGTCTCCCTCCCACGGGTTCGTCACGCTGTCAAACCACCCAGGTTCAGGTTTCTGGTCGTCGGTAGGGGGCGCAGCACAGTATGCCCGGGATCGTGGGAACATCGCGCGGTGGATCGGCTGCTGGGGGAGCGCAAAATTTGCCGGGTCGCTTTCGCCTGGCATGAGTGTAATGGGTATGCTGGGTAGAAGCTCCGCGAGGAATGAATCCAACTGTGTAATCGGCGACGCATTATAAGATGAGGCATCATATCCATATTTCTTCTGCAGAATCTTCTTTCCCGCTCCGTCTTTCAGGTCAGGCGCGGCCACTGAAATCGTATCTGCGCCGAGTGAATTGCCTGCAATGATCAACCTCGTAATACCGCCAGCATCAGGCACGGGATCATTATCGTCGCCTGAAGTCGACCCCGTATAACCGAGAAGATAGTCTGCCAGGAGTTCGAGTGCGAGGCTGTCACTCGATGTACCCGTAATCCCAAGTCCGCTCACGAATGCAATCTTGCCTTTCTTCGAGTCGCCGGGCGACGCCTGTGCCTCGTCCCTCTCCCACCGTTGTGGCTGGCGAGCTAGGTCAGGAACCTTGATATCAACCGCCTCGAAATCTCCGTTGGCGTTCTCCGTCCCAAGCACGGCAATGATAGCGCCGGTTGCTAATTGAACCGATCGGAGTTTACTCCCTGTCAAGCGCAGCCGTCCAGACTCATCTTCTAGCATGATTTCGGTCAACTCCGGATGCGCAGAATCGACGTAAGTTCGTCGCGGAGGAGGTGCCGACGTAAAGTTCTGTCATGATCAGCATGGGATCACGAGCTATAGAGTGCGCAATGACCGACATCTTTCGTCAAATCGTCCAGAATGTTAGGCTTCAGTGGCATCTCCATGTATATCGTTCCAGCAACCCAGCACAGCTCTCCTTGTCGGACGTCTAGCACTCTTTCCACGCGGCGGGCATGTTCACCGGCAATCTAACATCAGGCAAACATTAGTGTGCTAGAGAACACCCCTCAGCTTGGAGAGTACTCACGCTGAATCCCTCCCATGCCTCGACTGCAACCGCCTCGACCGCTGGCTTCAGTTTCGCAAGTCGCAAGAAGTACATATCTCCATATTGCTGCTGGTACTGTCTCTCCTGGCCCGGAGGGAGTCGGAAGGTATTCAAGGGATTGTAGACGGATTCATTTCTGTATGTCGGGTCATGGTGTTGTGTACTGGAAGATTTGTCGGAGTCAGCGCTGGGCAAGATTGCGGGATGCGGAGATGCGAACCTTGGAGGGCACAAGAACTTTTCCTCTGCGGGGTTTGCAGACATGTTGGTAATTTCTTCTCACGGACGAGCTGTCTGAAGCCAAGCGAGCATTTGAAGGACGAAATTACGGTGGTTGCTGAGAGTTGTCGGTTGATGGTCCTTGACAAAATAATCGAGCGCGCCAAAGACGCGTCTTTTGGCGTTGCGGCGGGAGTGCAATCATGACCGCTTTGGGGCTCGCTTTTTTGCAACTGAACCATTGTTGAATGATATGGAACACAAACCCCTTTTCTGCAGAGATGCTTGGTTTACGGCTCAGTTTTTCCTACTGTGCTACTGAATGAATTGGAATTCGTCCCTGATGGTATCTTTGCAAAGGCTCGAGAATGCGATGAACAGGGACTTTCGGAAACCGAGGACTCGGTACTGACACACACACCATCCTCAAAGCTATACAAGAATTCTTCTTTGAGTTTCTTGGTCTCCAGGGCTGCCAGAGTTCATTACTCGGAATGTGCGCTGTCACCCGATGATACAAGTTCGTCGATCGTAGTGCGGGAAGGCTATATACTCAGACTCTCGGTCAGACAAGATCCCCGTGGATCCTGTCCGCCATGTCATATTCCATCGAGTCAAACAATTTAAGGGACCCTTGACTGCTTGCTAGCAGGTGCAGTTCACTCCAAGCATTGCCGGGCCCTTCAGATGCCATACTATCCCTCGATAAAGTCCAGGGTCAAGGCTAACCCTCCGCATTCCATTCATCCCCATCGGTATTCGGTCCAGTTCAGAAAGGAGACGAGCAAGTAACCCGCTTAGCGGGGGGTCTTTCATCTCATCTGGAATTCCACAGAGCTTGCATGGTCAAATATCGCCTGAATCTGTCTCTCAGTGGCACTCTAGCAGCACCCTGCGCTAACCATCATTCCCTGGGAAACTGCATCCCTGACAATGTGGCAAACACTCCTCGCTACTATGAGCATTCATATTCGCGGGCTCTTTCCCAACACGAGAACCAAACCTGGCTGATATTCAGATCCAATCCCAGTGTCTCCTCACAGGAAAATAGTCCCTCCAAGGCCACGTTCAAGATGCGCATCATGCTCTCTCTATCACACGCACTAAGCAACCTGCTGCTACTATGCCTGTCAACGTGTATCGTCGTCTCAGCAACCGGCTTTGAGTCTATGCTCCGCAACGTCCAGCACAAAACCCTCCCCCGAAGCCTACCAGAGTCTCTTGCCTATGCACCAGAAGGTGCAGTAGGCTACCCACCTCCACCGATCGTGCACGAGCCATCACCGGCCGCAGCGTCAGAGGCAGACGATACACCGATGGTTTCGACAGCTAGAAACACAGATGATGATGTTGGTTATGGGTCGAAGAAGGAAATGGCGGCGACTGATGGATCCGACGGCTACAATGAGTGAGTTTGCATCCTCCTGCATCGTCCAAAGAGCCCGCTAATGTTGCCTCTCTTAGGTACCACGGACATATCCCTTCTGTGTCGCAGATGGATGCGATGATTGCAGCGGCTCAGACTGGGTCGGCGAGCAGGTACATGGTGCGATCGGTGGTTAGTTTGGCGGTGTCAATATCTGTCTCACTCGTGCACTTGTGATCTGTGCCTATGCAGCGGTTGGCAGGGGAAGAACGGGCGTTGGCTAGCATGGGAAGTCAGGAACTCACTTTGGCCAGGAAAATTCGAACACTTCATCATACTGGTTCAATGGATTCTATAGACCTCGTCGGATTGATCAATGTACCTACTTTCTGTTCGTCCCTCATCTGATTGTCACGTGCTGGAGATATATACTTCCCCATCTTCAACCGTCCGTAGACTTCAGATTATTACCCCAACAAGCCACATCACAATCTCCGAACGATGATCACGATTGTTCCTAGAATAATCACACACATGACTCCACACTCCGTCAGCGGTCTAGAAATGCAGCTGCGATGCGAGGCTGGCAGCCCTGAGCCGGGAGACCGAAGATCAGCCAGCTGAGCCTCGGTCCGTTGCTCAGGAGTTCCTCCTTCCCCGCATCCCCAACATATGAGAAGGCGAAAGCAGCCTTCTTGGGAATAGCCGGGGTAACTTGAAAGGGGAACAGTCTGTCATTATTGCAAGACTCCTACGGAGTATTTATCTTGTCTTTGATCCACAAGCTTGTCCCACTCTATCCACACTCCCCAAACAACATCTCCAAGCCAAGGGACACCTATACAGACAACGTAAGCCATCCACCTAACCAAAACCATTCCCCCTTTCTCAAGCGCCCATCCCAAATAACAATGCCCATTCGCAGCAGGAGAAAACAACACCAGCCAAAATGTCAATCACAACGCCCCTCTGCTCCCTCCTCAACATCCAGAGTCCCGTCCTGCTCGCAGGAATGGCCAAAGCCTCCGGCGCGCCCCTCGCCGCCGCAGTCTCCAACGCCGGCGGGCTCGGCGTCATCGGCGGCCTGGGCTACACCCCCGAACAAATGGACGAAATGCTCACGGACCTGAAGTCGCGACTAACGGACAAGTCGCTCCCCTTCGGCGTGGATCTGGCCCTCCCGCAAGTCGGCGGCAACGCTCGCAAGACAAACCACGACTACACGCACGGGCAGCTCGACCAGCTCATCGACGTGATCGTCCGGCATGGGACGAAGCTGTTTGTTTCCGCCGTGGGTGTGCCGCCCGCGCATGTGATCAAGCGGCTGCATGAGGCCGGCATCCTCATTATGAATATGGTTGGTGCGCCGAAGCATGCGGAGAAGGCGCTGCGCGCGGGTGTGGAAATCATCTGTGCGCAGGGTGGTGAAGGCGGTGGGCACACGGGCGACATCCCCTTCAGTGTGCTCGTTCCGGCCGTTGTGGATACGGTGCAGAACTATAAGAGTCCGATGACGGGGCAGACGCCGCTGGTTGTGGCTGCGGGTGGAGTGAATGATGGGCGCAGTTTGGCCGCGGCGTTGATGCTGGGCGCGTCGGGCGTTTGGGTTGGGACGAGGTTCCTGGCGACGGAGGAGAGCGGGGCGAGTCGGCTGCATAAGGAGGCGGTCTTGAAGGCGCAGTATGGGGAGACGATGCGGACGCTTGTTGTTTCGGGGCGGCCGTTGAGGATGCTGCCGAATGATTATATCAAGGCGTGGGAGAGTAAGCCTCAGGAGATTGCGCGGTTGACAAGCCAGGGGATTGTGCCGATCGAGCATGACTTCAACAATGACAAGGAGGTTGATATTCCGTTCTTGATGGGTGACGTCTCGGGAATCATCAAGGAGATGAAGCCGGCCGGAGTGGTTTTGAAGGAGATGGTTGCGCAGGCTGCGGATGTCCTGAAGAGGGGGGCTTCTTATACTTATGGGCCGGCCAGCAAGCTATGATACCTTAGTTTTTGATTTTTGTTCGAGACGCTTTCTAGTCGTTATTAAGTTTATCGTTTCCGGCTGAGCTCCAAGGAAGATGTATATATTCAGCAAATGTCATGGTTTCATACGTCTTTTAGATGTGGGCTTTACCTAGCATGTACAAGTACATAAATTTAGAAAGGACAGAACGAAAACTGCTTGGAAAGACAAGAATATTGTGCGGCAGCGAGGTAAGTAGAGAGTAGTACACACCTAGGGTAGTCCACACTAGCACGGCAGATACGAAAACAGTCTTCTTGCGTCGCTAAGCGAGTTGCGTATAGCGATCCCAGCGACATGTAGCTTTCCAAAATGATCCAGGAGATACATTGGGCACTAAGTCGACGTACAGCCACCGCTCAGCGAATGCTCTTTTTTTGTTTGTTGGTTTGTTTCCGGGCGCTTGCCGAAGACTGGCCGTGACTACTAATGACCGTGTTAGGAACAACCCTGGGAGTAAAACTCCAATTCCTCCTCGGCAAGTCCGTCAGTGGCATCCATTAACCACAGCCTTCCCATTGGCCCGTGCCTCGAGGAGGTTCGGGGGAGGCGGCGGACCGAACACAGGTTTCTCTGGCTGCTGTGGCAGGTGACGGTGATGATCCCCATGGGCACTGTCGAGCTCATATTCCTCGTCGCTAATACCCTCCTCGTCGTCTTCATCTTCGTAGTCCTCCTCGTATTCGCTCTCTGTCCCTTCCTCATCGGCCTCCAAATCCACAGCAACTCCCTGGCCGCGGCCTTGAGCCTGCATTCGTCGGCAGAGCGTTTCGAGGTGGTGACTCTTCTTCCGCCATTTATCCAGTTCCTCGTGATTTCTCGTGCGTTCCTCAGCCATCTCAAGTATGTTGCGGTTTGTTTGATCGTGCTTGCGGGTGAGTGTGAGATTCTCCTTCTCCAGACGTTTGGTCTTCTTCGACATCTCCTCCATCTCTTTGCGAAAGGTCAGGAACAGCTCGTTACTATTGTTTAGAGTATCCTCAACCTGGAATATTATTATTACCGAGTCTCGGAGACAAAGTGGAACGCATGCATACCTGCTTGAACTTTTCCACGTAGATGTTGAGCTGGCTTCGCAACTCGGATTCGGTATGCGAGAATGTCGACACCTGGGAGCTCAGTGCGCGACAGCGGGCAGCCTCATTCTCCGCTGCACGCCGCTGTTCTTCATACTTGGCGGTAAGGCACTGGATCTCCGCATCCTTGCTCCGCAATAACGACTTGTAGTGCAGTTCGCGCATCTCGAACTTTTCCCCAATCGTCTTGATCTTGGCTCGGAGCCTGTCATGCCATGTCAGATAAGATACGTGTGCGCTCGAGAATATCGCACTTACGCTTCGTCGAGATCGATGTCCACTTTGTCGCTTCGGGGATTGCCTTTCGCTGCCATAACATCTTGAATGTCGTACAAAAGAGAGTCAAGTCGCTCATTGACTATCGCACGGGCCTTTTTCTCGTTCTCTTCCAGTTTCTTGTTCTCATCCTAAACCCCCGAATGTCGTCAGTCGGGTGACAAGCTAGTCGAGACGAAGAGTCGCAAATTTGTATCATGAACCCACCTTGACTTTTTTGTTTTCTTTTGTGAGCTCTCTGCAGAGCTTTTCGAGTTTATCCTTCATTGTAACGGTCTTGTTCAATTCCGACTTGCCCTTGTCTTGATCCTTCTGTAGCTGATCGGCGCGCTTCTTACTCTTAGCATAGTCACGGTCTAACTTCTTCATGTCCGCCAGGAGCTCCGTGTACTTCTTGTGAACAGTCTCGAGGCGAGTCATCGGCGATTCTATATTGTTCAGGAGCTGGTTCAAATCCCTAGTAGCCTTCTTAACTTCCCGCTCTATAGCACCAATATTAGCCAACAATCTCACGAGATGACCAAGCAATACGATCTCAATTTGCGCACTGCAGGGCGAAGCACACACCAATCTCTTGTTCTTGATCCTTCTCCCCCGCCGCATCCTGCTCCAATTGCGAAATCTTGGCGGCAAGAAGCTTCGACGTTTCGTTAGGGTCCGCCACCTTCTTCCCCTTGTTTTTCTTCGACATGGTCGTAGCAGACATGTTTATCGTTTCCCTTTGTACAATGTATCAAATTCGTGCGAGTTGTAGAGGGCCCGAGGCGGTCGCGTGGTCGGTTCTAAGGACGAAAAGTGCGAAGACGGAAAGGCTGGAACGGACAGGAGTTTATGTGTGACCGGATCGAGACGCACGTCGAGCCGAACTGAACTCCAAGCCAGGCAATGGACGCAGTTCCTGACCAAGGGTCGAGTCAAAAATTGATCACTGTGGCCTCTCCAATTCCACGCTTGCACAAAGCGGAGAACCTTCACTGGTAGGCTCGCAGAACTCGGAGCAACCAAAACTCCAAATCATCCAACCACCCAGTTCTGCACAGCCGACTAGAGGTCCAGGGACGGCAGTACGGAAGTCGTAGATATCTAGAGTCGGGACACCGGTCTGGCAAGTTCAACGAGTCAGCGACAGAGGGTCGAGGGACTTGCCGGAGAGGATCGCAAGAGGGGGGGCTGCAAGTGACTAACACTAACCCGATGTGAAAATATTCTCTTGGCATACACCACTTTGTCATCCTGCCGACCAGACCAACAACCAGCCTCATATCTCCTTCTATCATCCTTTATTGCCTCCTGTTGGATTTTATTCTTCCCCGCCGCTCGCTTTGCTCCCTAGCTTCACGGTTTTATCTCCGGCTGGCCCGGCGCCATTCTCAAAGCGTTGCCGATTGGCGACGGCACTAACAGAGAGTCGATTAGGCCTCGACAAGGATACGATTGCCTGGGTTCGCGCCGATTCGGCTATTGCGTACAGCGCTCACCGACGCGATGCTCCGATCATACCTGCAGCTGGGCAGGAGTCAAGCCCCGGCTCTCCGTCAACCTGCCTGCGGGCGGTTGCTGAGATCCGCCACACCAGCCTTTCGGCTCACCCAAGCGCGAAAACTCGCCTCGGTCTCTAGCTTAGAATCTTCTCTCCCCGAGGTGGGAGATCAGCTTCACGGCTTCACGGTTCAGGAGAAGAAGCATGTACCAGAACTGCACATGACCGCGGTTCGGTTAAAGCATAACAAGACGCACGCGGACTATCTCCACGTTGCAAGGGAAGACAAGAACAATGTCTTTGGTATTGGCTTCAAGACAAACCCTCCGGATGCCACTGGTGTACCGCATATTCTCGAACACACCACACTATGCGGCAGTGAGAAGTAATTTTCCCCGGCTTCTCTCTGGCTTCCGTTCTTATCAGGCTAGGGCGGTAGCTAACTTTCTACTTTAGATACCCCATCCGCGATCCCTTTTTCAAGATGCTTCCGCGCTCTCTCTCAAATTTCATGAACGCCTTTACCTCGTCCGACCACACTACGTATCCGTTCGCCACGACGAACCACCAGGATTTCCAGAACCTTTTGTCCGTCTACCTCGATGCTACCTTCCATCCTCTGCTCAAAGAAGAAGACTTCAGGCAGGAAGGATGGCGTCTAGGGCCGGAAAACCCTCGCGCTATCGAGGCCCAGGAGCTAAAACCGGAAGACATCCTGTTCAAGGGCGTTGTATATAACGAGATGAAAGGCCAGATGTCGGATGCAAACTACCTCTATTGGATCAAATACCAAGAGAGCATCTTCCCCGCCATTAACAATTCCGGAGGAGACCCTCAATTCATTACGGACTTGACGCACAAGCAATTGGTTGATTTCTCGAAGCAAAACTACAACCCCAGCAATGCTAAGATCTTGACCTACGGTGATATGCCTTTGGATGGTCATCTAAAGCAGGTTGGCAGCGTACTTGACGGGTTTGCCCAAGGGGAAGCCGATAAGTCAGTCAAGATGCCGGTAACTCTGAACAGTCCTACCAGCGTCACTGTCCCAGGTCCCATTGATCCCTTTTCCAGCGAAGACAAGCAGTTCAAGACCTCTACGTCATGGTACATGGGCGACTCAACGGATATCGTTGAAACCTTTTCCGCCGGAATTCTTTCATCCTTGTTGCTGGATGGCTATGGGTCCCCGATGTACAAGGCTTTGATCGAGAGTGGACTTGGTTCGTCGTTTACACCCAACACTGGTCTGGACACTTCAGGGAGAGTGCCTATTTTTTCTATTGGTGTCACTGGTGTCAGTGCGGAACAAGCCCCCAAGGTGAAAGAGGAGATTCAGCGAGTCTATCAGGAGTCTCTTTCCAAGGGTTTCAACGACGAGAAGGTTCAGGGATTCCTTCATCAGCTGGAACTTGCGCTCCGGCATAAGACTGCCAACTTTGGTCTTGGAGTCATGCAGAAGACTCTGGGCTCCTGGTTTAACGGCTCAGATCCCATGAAGGAGCTCGCTTGGAATGAGGTTATTGACGGTTTCAAGACCAAGTACAATCAAGGAGGCTATCTGGAGTCGTTGCTGCAAAAGTACCTCATGAATGATAACTGCCTCACATTCACCATGGTCGGTACGCCATCATTCAATAAAGAGCTTGATGAGAAGGAAATGGAGCGCAAGAACAAGAAGTTCCAACAATTGATTGAGCAACACGGCTCCGTCGAGAAGGCGGTGGCTGAACTTGGCCGAGCCGAGCTGCAGCTGCTTGAGGTTCAGGAAAAGGCCCAGCATGCTGACCTGAGCTGTCTACCATCGCTACGCGTTGAGGATATCTCACGGGAGAAGGAGCGCAAACCCGTCCGCGAGTCCCAAGTCGAGGGCACAGATGTCGTATGGCGTGAAGCCCCTACCAACGGGTTGACGTACTTCCAAGCCGTCAACGCATTTGCCGATCTTCCTGATGACCTTCGTCTTCTTCTGCCGCTTTTCAATGACTGCATCATGCGACTTGGAACCCCGGCTAGGACGATGGAGCAGTGGGAAGACTTGATCAAACTCAAGACTGGCGGAGTTTCAACCTCTTCTTTCCACAGCTCCTCTCCAACGGAACTCGGAAAATTCAACGAGGGTTTGCAATTCACTGGCTTTGCGTTGGACAAGAATATCCCGGAAATGTTGGAGATCTTGACAACTCTGGTCACGGAAACCGACTTCACTAGCCCATATGCACCGGCGATGATCCAAGAGCTTCTGCGGCTGACCACCAATGGAGCTTTGGATGCTGTTGCAGGTACTGGCCATCGGTATGCCTTGAACGCAGCAGCTGCAAGCCTTTCTCGTAGTTTCTGGGTTCAGGAGCAAACGTCAGGCTTAGCGCAGCTGCAAGCCACCGCCGACCTCCTGCGTGATGCTGAGACTTCCCCTGAACGCTTGGCAGAGCTGATTGAGAAGCTCCGCCTCATTCAATCATTCGCTATCTCCAAGACTTCCGGGCTTCGTGTTCGACTTGTCTGTGAACCGAGCAGTTCCAGCCACAATGAGTCCGTTCTGCAGAAGTGGATTTCTGGGCTACCTAAGACGCAGTCCCCGACAGCTCAATCGCAGGGTTTTGGCTCGAACTCGGTCATTAACAAGGCGTTCTACGACATGCCCTACAAAGTTTACTACTCCGGCTTGGCTCTGCCTACTGTGCCTTTCACACACTCCTCTAGCGCAACCCTAAGCGTCCTCTCGCAACTTCTGACGCACAATTACCTCCATCCCGAGATCCGTGAAAAGGGAGGAGCATACGGTGCAGGTGCTAGCAATGGACCGGTCAAAGGTCTTTTCGCCTTCACCAGCTACAGGGATCCCAACCCCACCAATACGCTCAAGGTCTTCCAGAACAGCGGTATCTTCGCAAGAGACCGTGCCTGGTCGGACCGCGAGATCAACGAAGCCAAGCTGGGTATCTTCCAGGGCCTCGACGCCCCTGTCAGCGTCGACGAGGAAGGAACCAGATACTTCATGAGTGGCATCACCCACGAGATGGATCAGCGCTGGAGAGAGCAGGTCCTCGACGTAACCGCGAAGGATGTCAACGAGGCGGCACAAACTTTCTTGGTAGAAGGTTCCCGCCGCTCAGTCTGCTTGCTAGGTGAGAAGAAGGACTGGGCCGAGCCTGAGGGCTGGGAGGTTCGCAAGCTCTCCATGAACCCTCCTGAGCTTTCGGAGGCTCCTACTGGAGATGCCACTGCTTCCGCATAAATGTGACCTCCACATTCACTTATATATACCCTCCCCTTCAACCGACACCCTTGAGCTCACCGTCGGCTCCATCTATCCTGAAATCTCCATACCGTCACCCACCTCATACCCGCCATATACCACTGATGCTTTATGAAAGAAAAAGTCATGTACAATAGACCTACACCTACCTGTACAATATCCCATCTCATACAAACCATTCATATACCTTCAGTCCCCCTTCTACTCTTCCGTCCCAATCCCGCACGCGCGAAAATCAGAACAACCAGACCCGTCTTCAGTCTTATCCCTCCTCATGATCGACAGACGGGTCCCCTGTCCCACCGGGACAAGCGCAAGATAAAAGGAGAATGTGAACACGGAGACTACTACCTAATAGTAACCGATGTACACTTCCCCACCTCCGTTTTTCAGACCCGCCCTGGTCTATAACATTTCTTTCAGCCTACGCAGGGCGGACTAAAAACGTGAGGACATTTTCTTCCCCGTCCAGCGGTTTACGAGGAGAAATCGAGCTCTTGTATCCAAGCTGTGGTGCTGGGGTGCGAGATCGTTAGGGTCTAGTAGAATTGTAGTATGTATCGTCGCTACATGCTTCTGTAGAGAGGGGCAGGCTTCACATGTCTAGAGATGCCCTGGGTTATGCCACCTACATCAAGGTTAAGTTGCTATTGCAGCCATCAGAATATTGTTTAAGAAAGCCCTAATGTAGCTACATGTTCGTTTTTGAGATCTGAGTATTACGATCACGGGGTATAATATTAAGATCATTAGTCATAGTCGACGTCCTAACATACTAAAGAAAGAAAAGGTGCTGAGGTGGTATCACAAGAAATAGAGAGGCCTGATGCGACTAGATGTAGTCAAAGACCAGGGCGCAAGGGCGCTTTTGACATGGTCCTGAGGAAAGCGCCTGTGCGGGGAGGTCGGTTCCGCTGGCGTCAGGGGTTTTCTATTAAGTATTATTTTGTTGTAAGATCGGGACCGGACATCCGAGCTTGATCCCATTTCCTTGTCTGGGGGTATCTTTGGGTATATCTGGGTCTTGCGCGAGACATGCTTAGGAAGTCTTGGTAAAGTCGGAGAATTCGGGCGGTGTCTCAGGCAAAGGTGGGAATGGCTCTGTACGTGAGTCAGGTTCTGGTAACCGTGGCGTTGAGCCTTGCCGGGGTGAATTTCGAGATTGAGTAAGCTGATATTCGCCGTCCACTTCTGAGGGGTGGTTGAGAGGGGGAGCGTGCTGGGCGATGTCAGAAGATACTGTGGGTGAACGTGGAAGAGAGGCAGTCTGTAATCTAGTTAGATCATTGGCACCTCAGGTATCATATCGAGAAGACATACCTGGACGTTTTCAACGCCCATACCACGACTCAAAGCCAATTGCCTTGCGGCAAGGCGCTTGCGCACAATCTCTGATTCTTCTTCTCGTTCCACCAGTTCTTCTTCCTTTTGTAGAACCTCAATTGAAACTGGGGTCGATTCGCGCTGAGCCTCCACATATGAATCCGGTGGAGACCGCAGTCGGCTGGATTGTTTCCTCTTCTTCTTTTTCTTCGAGCTCTTTGAGGCTACACTGAACGTCCCAGACGCTGGTCTCGTGCTGTCAGGGTGATCCACTCCTGGCTCGTCCGAAAATCCAGTCCCTCGCCTCGCCAACGCCATGGCGAATTCGTCATCTAGGGGTACCGCATCTTCTTCCTCGTCACTGGGGATAAGATCACCCCGGGAGCTGAGCGAATTGGACGTTTCGCGCGACGACTGCGTAGAACTTCGGTACCTCGCATTATCATAATTTGCTTCATCTGCTGACTCAATGAGTGGACTCTGCTCATGTGCATAACGTGATCCACCCGGATGCTCCTGAAGATCAGCGGCAGACGGCTTATACTTCAGGCCTCGAGCGCCAAACCTCCACGGAAACCGCTCCAGAAACCCCAAAAACGACGAGCTGGGTATAACAGTCGGATCGTTGCGATCATCCGGTATTAACAGCGTGCTCTTCCGTCTGCTCATTCTGCGGGTGCCGTAGCTCATTTTCCGCTGCCGGCGCGGCTGCTCAGAACTCCCTCGCGATAGCCCACTTCCCGCCAACAACCGGTCCAGTTCATCTGTTCCCCATCCTAGGAACGAATCTTCGATATCATCGTTGTCCCAGTCATCGTAGAAATCGAAATCAGCGTAGCGGCGCCGGCGTCGGCGAATATGGTCATCGCGCCTGGGGACGCATGGGGCAGTGCATGAGTAGAGGCAGTTGCCAATAGCGGTGAAACAGGGGAAGATATAGTTGTGGGAGAAGGTGTAGATGCCTTCCTGAGCGGACTCGTTCGCGGATTCGAGGTTATGCGAGATCTGGTTGATTGTCTGTCTGACTCGGGGATCTCTCGGTCGCATCATGGTGAACGGGGGGTTACAATTAGGAGGGATGGTCTCCAGCGTCGGATAAGTGAGTGCTTGAGACCGTTCAAGCTCATCTAGGCGACCCCATTAACGGAGCGACGGCGACGAGAGCGAGGCTCTGGGAGTTGGAAAGACCGATTAGTATCCGTGATAGCTGTAGTACTTTATAATTGTTAGGATGGAGCTGGTCAAGGGAGCCTGAGGAACTCCACGACTGCATGAGGCAGCGATGTCATCAGTTTCAGACGTCTTAGTCAGCGATACGCCAGCCAAGTGCTTTATTATCCACTCCCTACACTACTTTAGTCGGATAACATTCTTTTTTTCCAGTCATCATGGTCTACTACATTCGCTTTCTAAAAACCCCCAGGCTGCAGAAGCAGAAAAGCGGCCCGGTTTCCGCCTCCGCTCTGATCTGCATCACAACAGACCTGGGCGATGCATTCCTCTCAGAGGACGTGGACCTACTTGTATTCCTCCGGCTTAGTCGCGGTGCGAAGGTCGTATGCCAGGGACGGCTACAATGGCAGGCCGGCAAGCGTGAACTGCCAATCTCATTGGGACCGCTTCCGGCCAGTATCTCCCAGGAGTCCGTGATCATGGAAGTCACGTCACAGACGAGTGGCCGGCTACTTTCGGACTCATTGCAGGATCAACACAAAATCCCACTGGTAATATCTGGCTGGAGTGCGCCATTCGGGGGTCTGCAGTCGCCAGTTGCTGACAAGCTGATTGAAAGACGCTTTGGTGTGACTGAAGGCGTGAATCTCAGCATATGGGAGGAGACTGGTAATAGCATAGCGCGGCATATCTGGTGAGACTTACTATCTATCTCCAGATCCTCTTTATTTGTGCCCCTTCTAAGTATGCGCTTCTGCAATCTTCAGGGATGCAGCAATCGCATCAGTGATGTACCTTCAGCAAACAATCGCTGGGGATCAGAGACCGTGCAACCCGCGGCTACAGGATCTTCTACGAAGTGAGCCTAGTAGCCCTTTGCACGTAATCGAGCTAGGATCGGGCTGTGGCATTGTCGGTGTCGCCCTGGCAGAAATGCTCCCTCAGTGCTCCGTACTACTCACTGATTTGCCTGAAGTTGAGGAGATTGTAATGAAGAACATTGGCGCCGCTCGGCCAGCGGACTCGTCTGAAATCCGGTACCAGTCACTCGACTGGGACGAGAAACTCCCCGAGAATTTATTCGAGTCACCG
This sequence comes from Aspergillus egyptiacus, assembly GCA_025688805.1. Classification (NCBI taxonomy): domain Eukaryota; kingdom Fungi; phylum Ascomycota; class Eurotiomycetes; order Eurotiales; family Aspergillaceae; genus Aspergillus; species Aspergillus egyptiacus. The sequence goes on along the minus strand of MU628568.1, from coordinate 44,403 downwards.
TCAATCGATCTTGTCCTCGTCTCAGACTGCACGTACAATGCCGACAGTTTACCGGCCTTAGTCTCGGTCTTAGATCGGCTTGTCAATCTATCGCCGCATGCTATCATTCTTGTGGCTTTAAAAAGGCGACATGAGAGCGAGGGCATCTTCTTCGATTTGATGCAATCTGCAGATCTACACACGTTTCACTTGCATCGCATGGAGATCCCATCCCAACACGACCAGTGCGATGAGATAGAACTTCACTGTTACGGTAGAGATACCCAATGATCGCGAGAAATTTTGCCTGGCGCACAATTAGACCACTTGTCTCATAAGCATATGGCGCAGATTCGTACATCCGAACTGGAAAATAATCAGCGGAAATCTAAGCGACACGCCCCAAGTTTTCGTATACTAATGTGTCTATTTATTTATACTAACATAGGCTCGCAATTGAGGTGAATATGCTACTATCAGAACCGCGCCGTCAGCCATTGGAATGCCTGGATGTCCGAGGAGTAGCTCCGTCTGTCCTTGCGCAATTGCCGTCTTCCATCTGGTCCAGAATCGGCCTTACGCAGTAAGGATTGAGTCGGGTCGTAATCATATTTCCGTCTCTCCTTTTCTCCGTTAGTCCCACGAGGCTTCTCCATCGACCTCCTTGAGGTTATTCTGCGCAGCAGGCGTTGCCGCCTGCTAGTCAAAGGAGAAAATATGGTTTCCAGGGTAGAATCCAGGGGGACGAAGTCGTCTTCTGTACTTTCCCAGGAGAGGCGTTGAAAGACGTCCTGGACATTTAGCGGTAAGGAGATGTTTTTTTCAAGATTCTGAAAGGCCTGCTTGCTAGCAGTAAGGCTGTGTGAGCGTTGAGGAGGCATGACAGGTAGGCCATTTCCAGGATATTTTCGCACATTCGATCCTGGATACCGAACGCATCCGGTTGTACGTTGGACAAAAGCGCTATAATTCGGCGCCAATGTCACGGCACATAAGGGGAGAAAGGCAAGCCGGACTGGATCGTCATTTTCCGCTGATGATATGAAAGACATTTTGGCGCAGAGTGCCCACAGGTCCGCATACAAAGAACAAATCACGTAGACGTCACCAGCAGCCACGTCGAACTCATCCGTTCTCCTCGGGTGATTGTCTAGCAAAGTATACTCCGACCCGATACCGATGACCAGCGATCCTTCTTGGACAGACCACCGTTCCCCCATTCCTAGACGAACGTCCTTGTATGACTGCAAGCGGGTGCAGAAAACTGGCTTTGCCTGGCGGAAGACAAGCGGCTGTGGGTTCATGGAGGCACGACAATCTGGGATAGCGGCCTGATCTCCAACTACTCCATCCTTGGGTCATTGTTGGCATGCTTGATTCCACAGAACAGATGGTTATGCTCACCAATAGAGGGGTCTCATGGTCCGAGTCCGAGTCAAAGGTCGTGAGTGGAGCAGAGCTGACTGCTGCATGACCAGGATTCTGGTGTAGTGCTAAGTGTAGCGAGGTTAAAGAAGAATTCTTCTCCAATTCTTCCTCGCCCTCTAAGTCTTCGGACATGTCGGGTGACGAGCTTCCATCTTGAATGGAGCTATAGCGCCAGACGGGTGGACGGTGGAAGTAGATGGCATGCCGACGCTTTCTGCTCACCGAGTCGTGCAGCCCTTCGACAACAGAGGTTTGAGAGGAGTCACGCGAGCGGTACATGAGGTCATGGCCAGAGAGGCTACACATGTTCTCTGTTGATGCACAGTAAGTGTATCGTGTTCCGGATCAATGAAGACAATAGGCTGTATGCTAAGTCGGCAGATCATGCGATGATTTGGTGAGATAGAACGCCAGAAGCCTGATGTCTGCTCTCATTTTTGATATTGGCTCCCAGCCTTAGAATGCACCTTCTTCGAGTTCTCGTTGCGTCTCTTTCGGCAGGCATGAACAACGGTCGTAGCTTCTAGTGATAGGAGCAGAATGCTTAACGACTCCCCGTCTAGTATCCAGCATGCCCATTATTAGAGCTATGCACATTGTGAACTACGTCGTAACCCGTCTGTATGCAACATGTTTGCGATGTTCGAGTAATAGCTAGGACGCCGGTCCTTGGCTGAATCATCCTTCCTGACACACCCTGGATAGACGTCGGGATCTTTGGAGGGGGATTATGTTGATGCTTGTGATACCGCATATTTTGCAATGCCGGTAGAAATATCAGAAAAGCGAGGTACCACCTAGAACCTTATGTTGATGTTTATCTGAATACTGGTGTGGATAGAATAATCACAAAATAACCTCGGCTCATCAGCTGAATCAGCCGCAATCAACCCGACATGCGGGGGATCGTTCCTTCATATCCCAGCAGCTCCCTTGTTCATTGTTGAAGAGATAAATAGAAATAGAGAGAGAATTTGTTTTTATTGAATCTCGTTGTTGCAATTTCCGACCCGGTCTCCAGCCATGGCTACTCCCAAGATCACCCTATACTACGACATCGTCAGCCCGTTCGCATGGCTGGCTTTCCACATCCTCAGGGTATGGAACTACCCCCCCTTCTTAGGTAGCAGTTTATGTACAAGCATTATAGCGCCATCGAAACCCTAGCCGGCTAACTTCCTAGGTTGCATGCATAGACCAATCCCGTATTCAGCAAATGTGATGTGACCTTTGTGCCTATCTTCCTCGGCGGGCTGATGCACAGCTGTGGGAACACTCCGCCCATCAAGATCAAGAGTAATAATACCTGTCTTTCGTACCTCTTGCGGCATCGCAGCTGACATAATGATGCAGACAAAGACAAGTGGATAAACGCAGAACGAACCCGCTGGGCGCGTTATTTCAATGTCCCCGTCTCGGACAAGACACCGGAGAACTTCCCGCCCATGACGCTCGGAGTGCAGCGTGCTCTCACAGCAATCTCCGTGAAATCTCCTAGCCAGCTGGCTGTCGCAACTGACGCGATCTGGCAAGGATTCTGGGTCAATGGCAACGTCAAGGCCACACAGCCCGAGGGCTTTATTCCGATCCTCGAAAAGACTCTGGGGCAGGCAGAGACGAAAGCAATCCTGGAAGCGGTATGTCACCATAGTTACTCTTGCCTAGCCTCTAAGGCTAACTAAACTATCTACAGGCCAACAGCCCAGAGATCAAGTCTCGGTTGACCGCCAACACACAGCAAGCTTTCGACTCCGGTGCCTTTGGACTTCCCTGGTTCGAGTGCACAAACTCCAAGGGCGAGAAGGAGGGGTTCTGGGGAGTCGACCATCTGGGTCAAGTGGTGGACTTCCTGGGTTTGGAACGTCCGTCAGACCGTGGCTTCAAGGCGAGTCTGTAACCGGGGACTCCGCTACACGGTGTCATAAGCCTTAGCCGGTCTTGCTCATGCAAGTCATATACTATCCTCATGAGCATGTAATAAGTATAAGTACATATTGAAAACATTCATCTCCGCCTCGTCCTGGCATTGCTTCGATGTTTCTCCCGGAGGAATTCGGCGATCCTCTCCTTCTCCAGCTGGTCGATCTTTTGGCACTCCTCTTCTGGTATGCCGCTGGTGTCGATCCCTGCGCCGCCGGTAAGGTATCAGGATGAGTTCGAACCAAGGGTTTCTATACAGAACAACACACCAGATTTGGTAGCTTGCTCCCCATTCACATAGGATTGCATGGGCTTCAGGACATAATCGTGCACCCATTTACCCGCCGTGGTTATGACACTCTGCACCCATTCGCCGGTTATAGTCACCGCTGCATAGATGGGATCGTCGCCTTGGTTGGCCTGGTCTGTCTGACTTCTGGACATTATTGTGGATAGATTGACTACTGGGCTAGACTTTCAGATAATTTTCCTCCAAGTAATAACTTAAGTAGTGGATTGTTGCAGCCTTATGCAGGAACCACCGTATCCATGACGTCACATGACATCGCATCGTGTTCCTTCCTCTTTTGGCCAGTCCGGAGTTCCAGGGTAGCACTTAAGTCCGAGCTTAACTCCAGCTCCACTGACCGTCGAGAGCTTAGTCTCAAAAAGCTTCGAATAGCTTCGATTCCCGTGGATTCAGCAGGAGACGATTGCGAATCGAGAGCGCCGCCTTCCTGCGTCCCAACGGTTCTCGGAGTTTAAGTCGGTCGACGCACTAATGACCGCAAACCCATGCGGCCGGGCGATTCCATCGATCCATAGGAATAAGAATAATAAATAAGCGGTTGTTCTCATCAGTCAACTCCACGCTCAATCTCTTACACAACAAGCAAACCACACAACATGTCCTTCCCATACAAGCACTTCCTCCTCATCGGAGCCACCTCCGGCATCGGCCGGGCTATGGCCCAGCGCCTGATCGAGAACGGTGCAAAGGTGACGGCTGTCGGACGCCGCCAGGACCGTCTTGATGAGTTCGTGTCGAAGTTCGGCTCGGACAAAGCGAGTGCGATGGTTTTCGACATCACCAAGACAGATGAGATTCCGCGGTTTGTCAAGGACGTGACGGAGTCGCATCCGGACATCGACAGCATCTTCCTGAATGCCGGGTTCCAGCGGGCTTACAACCTCAGTGAGGAAGGTTGGTTGGAGAATTTCAACAATGAGATTCATACCAACCTGAACAGTATTGTGGCGCTTGTCCATGGGTTCATGCCCTTCATGAAGCGCAGGGCGGAGGAGACGCCGGCGAGTTTTATCATGTATGCCCATCAAGATTTCCTGGGAGGATGAGGCTGACCGAGAATAATTAATAGCACCGGGACCAACCTCTCTGTCATTCCTGGCTCCTTTGCACCCGGATACTCGGCTTCCAAAGGCGCTCTGGGCGTCTTCACACTCTGTCTGCGCGAGCACCTGAAGGAAAAGAGCAAGCTCAAGGTGATTGAGATTATGCCTCCGGCTGTGCAGAGCAAGTCCCCCGACCCTACTATCAATACGCTGAGGCTAATCCTCCCCAGCTGAACTACACGACTACATGGGCTCGCATGGCGCCAAGGTCGGTATGCCGCTGCAGCAGTTCATAGATCAGGCCTTCGACGGTCTCCAACAAGGACTTGATCAGGTGGTCGTGCGCAGCCCCGAAGGCCGTGAAATGTTTGATGACGTCCTAGAGAAGCGCCGGAAGGGCTTTGAGATTCTGGCCGAGAAGTTTCGCCACATGTCCAAGTAGATAGTTATACCGAAGCCGGAGGCCGGTATACTTTTACATCCAAATCGGGAATAGCGGCATCGTGCGGATCTGTCGTCCCCTCCCCCGCCCATTTTCTATCGCTCTCTCTTTCTCCCATCTATCTAAAATACACTATCCAACCTCTACACTCAACACTCCCACTCTTTACTTATCTTCACCCCACATTCGTTAAATATAGAAGGGGTTAAAAAATGGCCCCAATCCCAATAACCATCCTAACCGGCTTCCTCGGCAGCGGCAAAACAACCCTAATCCTCAACCTCCTCCCGCAACTCCCCAAAGACTACAAGCTCGCCCTGCTGAAGAACGAATTCGGCGATGTGGCCATCGACTCGCAACTCGCCTCCACCTCCGCCATCACCGGCGTCCGCGAGCTCCTCAACGGCTGCATCTGCTGCAACCTCGTCGGCCAACTCTCCGACGCGCTCTCGGACCTCCGCGCCACCGTAAATCCGGACCGCATCATCATCGAGACCTCGGGCTCCGCGTTCCCCGCCACCCTCGCGATGGAAGTCAACCGGCTATCCCGCGAGTCCGTGACGGAATCCAACCCGCAGGGCGAATACGTCCTCGATGGGGTGGTCAGCGTCATCGATGTGGAGAATTGGGGCGGCTATGAGGATACGAGCTATACGGCGAAGTTGCAGGCCCGGTATACGGATCTCATTGTCTTTAATAAGTGGGAAGGGGTTGGGGAGAGGCGGTTTGATGAGGTGCTGGATCGGGTGGGTGATTTGGGGGTGGACACGGCTTGGGTGAAGAGTGATAGGGGGACGGTGGAGAGGGGGGTGTTGCTGGGGATTGATGGGGCGTTGGTGGCCAAGGGGGGATTGGAGGGGGAGGTGGATGGGCATGTGCACGACCATGATCATGAGCATAGTCATGGCCATCAGTCGGAGGTGGAGGTTCTCTCGCTTACGTTACGTCAGGCGGAAGGGTCTGGGACAGGGACGGTTGATGTCGCCGCCCTAGAGAAGCTTCTGTCCACGGCCTCGAAGGAGGAGGTCTATCGGATAAAGGGGATCGTGCGGTGTTCGACGAGCTCCCCGCCTGCGACGTCATCGGATGATCTGGATGCACGGCCTGCTGGAGAATCGGGTAGTAATGGCACTGGCACTGGCTACTGGATTCTAAACTGGGCGTTCGGGCGTTGGACATGCACGGCCTCTCAGGCTGTCGCGGAGGCTGCAGATCCAGCGGTGATTGCGCGGATCACGTTGATCCTTGCGCGGTATGAGTCTGGAAAGTGGAAGAAGAGATTGGAAGCTGGGGAACTGGTGAAGAGTGAGGGCGCGGGTGCGGAGTTGAGTGTTGAGCGGTTGGTATAGACTTAAGACTTACAGTTGGGTTGTCGGAGCTGGCTTCGACGGGGACGAGAATGATGTTAGATTTGATGGGCGAATTGATTGACGATTCGATAGAGCGTGGACCTGTATATAACACGCGAAATAGACTACAGACGAACCAGATTATTATTCAAAGGTCGAAGAGGACCAACGCAACAAGATTTTTTTAGGTTTATTATAGCGAGATAACAGTAACGGCAACCAAGGTGGACAATTATCAACAAACAACCGAGACAGACAAAGCAGAAAGCAAGACCAACAACTTATCAAGGCTAGTATTCAAGAAGAGCAGAGGCGCCCGGTTCGCTGGAGATGTAAATCACCTCGTGGTTATCCGAGAAGCCGTTGAAGCGGGTTGCGCTGCACTTGGTGTAGGCACCCATGTTCTCGAAATAGAGCCAGTCACCGACGTCAAGCAACCCGGGAAGCTGGGTTCGCTCGGTGATGACGTCAATACCATCGCAGGTGGGTCCCCAGATCGAGTATGCAACCTCGCGAGTCGCAGCGGTCCGGCCATTCGCCTGGGAGGCGCAGGTGAGGATGCGAGCCTCCGGATGCTGATGGTCAAAGATGATGTTGGAGAAGTTTCCGTACACACCATCGTTGAGGTAAATCATATAGGCATCGGAGTTGGGCTCCTCGGGATCCTGCACATCACGGCGCGCAATGACGTTCGCCGCCAAGGTGAACGCGCTGCACACATAGTAACGGCCCGGTTCAGCGATGACCCGGATGTGCGGCGGGAAGTAAGAGTCCAAGGCGTCGCTCAAGACACCGGCGAACCTCTCAAAGGTTTCCTGAGTGAAACCGCCGCCAACATCGAGGGTGTGCAGCTCATGGCCAATCTCAGCGGCCTGGTCAAAGACCCAGCGCGCGTCCTGGACTGCCTTCAGGAAAGCCCTGGGATCCTCCGCACCGGAACCGACGTGGAAGCTCACACCGACGACCTTGAGCTCAAGTTCGTGGGCCAGCTCAAGCAGTTGACGAGCCACATCCAAGGAGGCGCCGAACTTCATGCTGAAACGGCACAGGCTGTTCGAGTCATCGGTCAGGATGCGAAGGTAGAGCTCGGCCTCGGGAAAGTTGGCTTTGATCTTGTACAGCTCGTCGGCATTGTCAAAGGTCATCTGCTTGACGCCCACCTTGGCGGCGTGGCGCAGGTACGACTTGGTCTTGCAGGGCTGGGCGTAGATGATGCGGCTGGGGTCGATGCCTGTCCCGAGAGCCAGGTCGATTTCCGCCTTGGACGCGCAATCGAAGCCGTTTCCAAGCTTCGCCATGAGGCGAAGGACCTCCGGATCGGGGTTACACTTGACGGCTGTCACAATGATTAGCCAACGAACCTCGAGCATGTCAAAACGTATGAAGCTACATACCAAAGAAAGGGCGCACACGGCCTAGGTTCATTTTCCAGCGCAAATGCTGGCGGTAGACCTCACCCATGTCTGCCACATAGAAAGCATCTTCTTCTCCAGGAGCACAGCGGTCGGTATCGACCTCCGCTGCGCGCTTCTTCAGGACATTCAAGACCAGGTCCTTGGCAGCCAACTGAGATTGCGACAGATCGGCCTCTCCATGATTGTTGCTGATGAGACTTTTATCGAAATGAAAGTCCGGTTTGTCAAAAGGTTTGGTGATGCACACTTCAGCAGGCATACACGCAGTCGGTGCCATAACCATGCGCTTCGATGGAGCACAGATTATGACTTTGACAGAAAATGAAAAGAAAGAGAATTATACGCGACTGCGTGCTAGGGAGGGCGAAAAGTTTCGCAACCGTAGTTGACTGGACCAAGCCTCCTAGACCCTTCCTCCTTAAGAGGAAGAACCGTCAGAGAAGTCCTATGCGGCAGCTCAATGGGTGAGGGAATAATCTCAGAGGGCGATAGGTTGAGGAGAAATGGCGCGCCGGTCGGGGAAGAAACTCGGGGAAGCAGTAGCAGGAGGGGGGATGTTGTTAAGAGTGTCTCGAAGACGTCTCGGGGATACAATGTGACGAAGGAGAACGAACCCGGCTGCGTGAGCCGTGGTGTCTGGGGAGCCTTTGGAACCGGAGAATCCCAAAGGCTGGCTGAATGGGGTTTTTGGTTGATGAGAAGGTCTCAAAAGACGGGAATCCGTGGACACCCGCGCGATTTTATCTTTCTTGGGCTGTGAATGAGAAGAAATCAGCGGTCAGCTTGGGGGAAATCCAAAGAGGATGTATGAGAGATTTATTTGTCCTGGTCGAGGGAAGGGAGCGAGGGGCACAGGCAGGAGCCAGGTTCTCTCCGTCAGAGTGGGTGCAGAGTTTTAACGACGGTGGCCTGGCCCCGACGCACTACTTAGGGCAGAGGGCAAACGGCACCAGGCAGAAATTGGGAGGAGAGCACACCAAACAGGGATACAGAAAGTTGGCAACAGTCAAGGAACGAGTCGGGAACGGGGGGGGAAGCAAGCATACCTTCTTGGTGGACTTCAAGGTCTCAGAAGCAGGGAGAAGGAAGATGAAGCTTGTGTGGAAAATTGGGATGATGGCATTATTTTCCTTCCTGGTCCCGTGTGGTTCTCGTCCGGCGGCGGGGTCTTCCCGTGACAGGGGCCTTACCAAACTTACGCCCGATCGTTCTAATTTTACCCGTCAATCCTGGTCCATCCCGGTCATGTTCACGTATGTCAGTGTTCGGTTCTGTTCTGTAATCAGGGCTCTTGACTTCGATTCTTCGAGGCTCCATTAAGCTCTTGCAGCTGTCATTTGTTGTCTGTGTAATATCCTGCTCGGTATTGGACTGTCAGCGGTCTTCTCCTGCATTAGCAGCTGCTCATCGCTGAGCTGGCCAGGAGCTCGACTGAGGCCCTGCAGATAGCGGTCTGAGCGACGGGAACTATAGACGCCTGCCCTACTCCTACTAAGCAGTGTTCCTCCGAGATTCGGCATTATTTGGTATGGAGAGACTGGATAAGAATCATCGCACGGATGGAGTAGTTACATTATGTAAGATGTAGAATCGTGACATAACTCTATACCTATGCTTGGTGCTCCTCTGCATGCGACATCAAATATATATATCTCTGAGCATTACTCTACTCCGACCCAAAATGTGCCCCGCCATTCTTGCAACAGATACAATTGCTGATGCTTCCAAATCCTAGTTAGTACCGTATTTGGAGTAAAGTCAATAGTACCTTGAAATAATGAATATCAAACCACGGCTGACTTCCGAGCTCAATTCAAACACTAACTAGTAGTACGGTATCTACATACACACATCTACTAAGGTATAGTCAGAACCACCTAGGTCAGACTTAGCCATATTTCAAGAACAAACATATTGAGCAGTTGAATAACTATACAATCAAGGTCAACAAAAATGAATGGACATCAAACTTGCTTCAATTCAATAAGTGCTGGCTCCATTATATATTGTTTCTAGGGCTTTGTTGACAGGCCTTCAAAACGGTTTCATCGCGCAAGTACTTAATGCCCTTCTGAGCCAACCTTTTCTACAGCTTTTTCATTGATGATAATCCTTGTTTTCGTGATAGTAATAGGTAGTCAATCTCTTCTTCAGTAGTTTGGGGAGATTCTTTATCGCTAACTCTCATTCTTTGGCAACCTTTGTTCGCACTGCAGCACATACATCAATGTAGTGCTCTTCATAATGAAAAGCATAAAGAAAACAGCGTATCAAGATCACAAATGACCATGTTAAGAACAACAAAGAAGGCCACATGAAAGTCATTCATTTCTCAAACATCCACGGCCTATAGAAAGCCCAACAGATCCTCTGCATTTCTATCTTCATCCAGCATCTTCAGAGCGCATCGACCGACTGTATTCTGAGCTCCATCTACTCTCCAGCAACATCTGTTCCTCCCTCTTCCAAGACGGACCTTTTTCTCATTCTATATCTAGGAAAAAGAAATTCCAACTCAGAAGAGAAGCAATCGAGAATGTGCTACCTCGGACTGCACCAACGAGTCGTCGGACCAAATGCATGCACTCTGAAGCGTTCCACCAGGGTCAAACGCCGCGAGAACCCCCGGAGCCCGACGAAGAAGTCACTCCACGAGGAACTATGCGAGCTCTTCCCTCCGCACCAGCAGCGCACCCTCTCCTTATTCAGTGACACACCATTCGAGCAGCCCCCGAGCCCCAGGTGCACCAGTCCCCTGACCAGCCAGGTGAGTGCTCACCTGGAACGTTCCGATGCCGAATACCACAGGTACTACGGGCAGACTGAGACCGGAAGGCCCGTCTTCCGGGAGCCCAACTGGGCCCCGGAAGGGCAGAAGGAGATGGACCCGGGTCCCCGGCCCAGAAGGCCCACGTACACGCGCAATGCGGCGCCCCTGATCACGGGCGAGATTCTGGACCTGCGCATGGGACTGAACATAGCTTTCAAGGACGGCTTGACGGCGTGCGACATCGGACGGAATATGCACCGGATAGCCGACGAGGGCGACTGTCCCGAGCCCATCGAAAGGATGGTCCTGCAGATGGTCAAGTGTAACCGGCCGTTCCATGAGATCGGGTGGCTGGTGCTCGATAGCCTGTATGTGGTCGATCGGGACGGACGCCTTGTGTCTGACTACATCCCTGTGGGGCAATGGGAAATGAAGCCGCGACCTGGTAAGCCTACCCTGTCATATCCTGATGAGCTTCCGCTAAAGGCCCCAACGCCGGTTCCGCCCAAGGACCAGGTGCGCTGGACATTCCTCGATGCGAGTGATGATGAGGTGGAGAGCGCCACGGAGCCGGAGGTTGAGGAGGTTGGCACGGCGCAGGTTGTGACACTGGAGAGGGTGAATTATCGGAAGGTGAGACTTCGGGAGTTGAAGAGGTATGTTTGGGAGATGAATGCTCTGCTGGAGAATTGTGTGTTATAGGCACGGTTTATATCGGTAGGATATGCTTGTGGCTTTGGATGTTGTTTGGAAAGGGATTTGGACGAGGCCATGGGTTGGGAAGTCAGCAAGCTTACCTCGCTGTTGTCGTAGTCATTCCCGTCGAAATTGATGTACTATATAGACTGTGCGGGTTAGTTTGGAGTATGATATGGGCTCCAGAAATCTAGAGCAAAGGGAGAAAATGGAGAATATACATTGTGTTTGCTGTATAAACATTACATTAAAGGACCATAGAGTGTAAAAGTGGTATCTAAATACAAAATAAGCGCTGAAAACAGACTGAGCAGTAGAAAAGTTGGAAAAGAACTCAGGGTAGGATATCAAAAGGCACTATAGCCACAGTATCCATTTGACCCCAGACACTATGCCGCAAAGGAGCTTGCGGAAAAGCTTAAAGGCCACGACAATCAGCCACACCCACCACAGAAGCCCAATGAGCGCCCATTCCAGCACCACAAACCCCGTCCGTCGCAACCATCGCAGACGACGGCCACGCTTCCTGAGACCATGGTCGAGCGTTTCACTCAACTGCTTCACAGTGAGTGTGCCCGTCGTATTGAGCTGCGTGCTAAGACTTTCAGCCTCCTCGGCCGCGGCACGGACACGATGGTTCAGCGACTGGTTGACCAGATCTTCGAGCGTAGACAATCGTGATTCCAAGGGTGAGAATGCGGCTTCAGGTGCATGCTCTATCATATTTTCAAAGGAACGGTGGGAGGCATCGATTCGCTTCAGCAGCATGCGACTGGCTACTTCGTGCTCATATAGCCGCGGAACGGATGGGGTCTTCGCGTCCGGGCCAAATGCACGTTGCAGAAAATCGGCAGGAGGCATCCGCACGCTTTCAGCCCGACGGACGATCTCCCGAGCTTTTATCCCCGACGAAAGGAGGAGAGCTCGCGTGCGCTCAACCTCCCGTTTTCCCGGAACGCCTGACTCGACGGAAATTGAAACACTCCGGTCAGATATGCTCCAGCTCCTTGTCTGACTGGGGAGCGGCAGCCTTCTGTCATGGGAAGATAATTCTGGAGTGGCTTGTGCCTGTGCTAGTCCAGTGATGGGAGGCCGAGCCATGCTGAATGGGACCGAATCATCTCTGATGCGACCTTTTCTGATTTCATCTCGCACCGTGTGTATATCAGGACCGAGGTGCAGATGTCGTGGGCCGCGTGGCATAAATGTTCCGGCAAGATTTCCTTGACGGGGACCAGGAGCGCTGCCGGAATCGCCTTGAAGGTCCAAAAGCTGACCCTCGGAGCCGGCGAAGCTGAGCTCATTATGGCATTGCCGCCCCGGCTCGATGATAATGGGCGGTTCTTGTGTAATATTCTTTGCGAGAGCTTTGTCCGAATGCTTCGGAAATCCTCGGCCAGGATCGTCGGAGAAGGGGGGTAACCGGCGCAAAAGAGTTTTGGGGATCGCCCGTTTCTCGCTCTTTATTTCCTCCTCGTCAACTTCACTTTCTTCTGACAGAGCAGCCGACGATTTGCGCGTATGCGCCACACCGTCCTTCCCCAGTATAAAATCTCCCATTTTCGAGACTTCATTCCCGACCTTTCCAGCAATCTTTCCAGGACCTTTGAAAATTCCACGTAGCTTGGATTCATTCTGAACAGAGTCTTTTCGTTCATGGGCGTTTGACTTTGGTGGCCTTTCGTAATGATATGTTACAGCCTTGACGGGCAGAGGCGCTTCTTCCGTATCGTGTTGGGGTGCAGGTTCTGTCAAAGGAATACTGTCCTTGTGTGTGGTGGCGTCAAAATCCACAGAGCTATCGTCGTCCGCACCTTTTCTGTGGAAACTGCTTCGGCTGTGAGTTCTCCGTGACCCTATTGTCCGCGAAAAGCCCCGCTTGGCAGGCGAGGAAGAACGGCTTGAGGGGACGGATAGATTAGTAGCGATTCCAGGGAAGTAGTGGACATCAGTGGTTGTGTTATACCCGCGGCCGTCCGTCTCCAGTGACCGAGGACCATAACGACCGTCTGCGCTCGGCGCAGAGGACAAAGACCCCCCTTTCTCACTCCGACCGGTCCCTTTCCGTCTCAGGGGCGACACAGATCTTCTGGGTGATCTTAACCTGCTCGACAAAGGGGTCTCATCCGTGCTAGAGCCCGACGAACTCCGTGGCCGCATTCTGAGTCTATGCCTCTTTCGGCCCGAGTCTTGCGCGGAGACACTACTACTCCCTACGCGTTGAGGGGTCTTGAAACTGGGTAGTTGTCTCCCGCGGCCATAGTCATCTACTTCAATAGATAGACTCCGGCGAGCATCGGATTGCGAAATTTGTGAGGAAGGTCGCCCAGTACTGGCGGAACCTTTGCCCTGTATCTCCTCCCGATGGACGTCATCCACAACTAGTGAAGCCGGACTGGGATATAGTGCATTTCCATCCTTGTCTACTAGTCTGCTCTTGTTTTGAGCGTCTTCGACCCAAGCTGCATCGGCAAGGAGCTCGTCCGGGTCGATCATCCAGTCGGATCTCGGTCTGCGGGCTTTAGTACTGCTTGTACGGCTTATGCGCCGTAGACTAGAGGGCGGCGACGCAGCATGTGTTGCATCAACGGTTTCTACACCCTTATTCAATGACGTATCACGAGTTTCCTGTGGGAAGGGCGGAAGGTTAAGGCATTCAAGCGGACTCCGCGCCTGTCGCCTGTACGCAGCCTCAACCGAATTGACCCAGTTGTGGACTTTATCGACATCATTCCATCCGTCTGCGTCAGTATCAATCGGACAGCGCTCACGAAACCTGACCTTGCGATTCCGTATAGCCTGGAGCGGGTTGTAGACACGGTGAGACGGATAACTGTCGAGACTTTGCGAGACGTCCGTAGCAGGAGTGCCGCATGGTCTAAGAGGAGGAAGAGAAGGAATAAGACGTAAATATTCAAGGCGCAGTTCAAAATACCGACGCGCGTTAGCAGCTCTGGCCAAAGTGGCCCCTGAAAACCCCTGTGGTACTGACTCGGACGCCGCGGACGTGGGAAGAGAATTCCAGACCTCATTATTCAAATCTGACACGCCGCGCATCATCGAAGTATTTAAGCGGTCATCGCCAATAGACTGGCGAGCATCATGACCGGGAAACGAGCCCTGACTCGGAATGCTGCCTGCAGCAGAAATGCGACCGTTGCCAGACGAGACCCAAGTCCCTCCAGATGATATTCGGTTCGAATCAGCGTATCCAGCACTTCCTCGTTTCCTCGATTCGCTCAAATTCAGGGCTAGGTTGACAATTTGCAGAGAGTCTTTATCCAGTCCCGGAGTGGCGGCCCGGTCTCCGCGATTCTCTGTGTGGCGTGGGGTATGGTTTCCTGCACTCTCACCTTGCGATTCTGGAACCGAAATGTCTTCAGATAGGCCCTGTGTTCTTGTGGTCTCCTTATAATCATCTCCACCTTGGCTGATAGCCTCCGATTCCTTTGCGGATTCTCGATGACGGCCCCATGGGAATCGCGATCGCTTCTTCGGAGCTGCTTCGGCTTCTGATGTCGGACGTTTCCATCGGTGGTCAAGCTCCGAGCGGCGGGTCTGCTGATTGCTCGTACGAAGGCTCTTCGACCGTGGGATGAACGAGTCGACAAGAAATCCGCTGGAGCTGAGAGTCCGCCGCTGACTTGTGTTGCCTCGCTCTTCATCGTGCGAGTTTCCCCCCAACGAACCCCTGGCTGCTTGCTCCGGATTCATTTGCAGTGTAGCACCTCATTTATAGTCTTCCAAAATTTCCATCTACTCCGGATTTCAAGTGTCGTCTGTCGTTTATACTCTGTTCGCATTGTAACTGGGCTCCGGTCACCTATTCGCGTTCGTCGCAACCAAAGACTCGGGCGAAAGAGGTACTAGTCACAGCAAGAAGGCAGGCGTCACAAAAAGAAGTACCCGTAAAGGAAGCTGACATCGGGAGCCATGCTATTTAGCATGACAAGAAATTAGAAAAAAAGCACAAGGCTGCCAGGATAACATTATAATTATCGTCGGGGTTTAATGTTGCCTCCTGTGCTGCCCGTGACAGCAGTTGCAAACACAGCAAACACTTTCCGATAAGGGAACCCCCGCCGGACTATGGACAGGCGCTTACTGGGTCAAGACGGCACAGGTAAAAGGAATGCGTATGTATACACAAGAAATCTACTGGCGTTGGTCTAACAATGAGGAAAAGAGCTAGGATACATGTCCTGAGTACAGGAGGGAGACAAAGTTACACAGTCAAGCAAAGAAAGATAGTTTCTATCTACTCGACCCTGAGACACTGGAGGCGTGCCTCGGTCTCAATCACCTATGCAAAACGTTCGTCAGTTTAAGTGTTCATACGCGTAGACAGTGTAGAAAGTATATATCTTACCTCTAGAGCCTGCTTTACCTCCAATGCTCTGCGCACATCCGCAAGCCAGTCTTTGCTAAGAATCTTGGCCCACCCTTTCAGGGAATTCATTTCACGGGCTGCGGCGTCGAGGTTACCTTCTTCCAAAAGGTTCTCCGTCCGGAGCAAGATGCTCTCAACGTCATCACTATTCGCCGGAGCGTCCTTCTTGAACATCACCTTGCTCAGGACAAGGCTCGCGGCGTGGCTTGCGATACCGGCATCTTCGGGAAGGAGGCTAGCCTTACGGACTTCGTCGGCAACGCGACGGAAGCGCTCAATAATCTGAGGGGTTGAAGGAATACCACGTTGATAAGCAGTGGGGTTGATGGATGCGATAGCGGCTTCAACTACCGGATCATCACCTGCCAGCTCTTTCACAGCCACGAGCTCGCGAATGAACGGACGAGGAACCGATGAGCGCTCGAGGGCAGATCGGACAGCGTCCACAGCCACCTGGAGCTGTTGAGTCTTGAGGTTGGTCTCAATCACTTCGCTCCATCCGGTGGTGAGCTGCTCAAGTTCGGTGACGCCGGCACTGAGTTCGGAGAGTTTGCTAAGACGGCCCTCTCGCTCCCGTTCAACCAAGTCCTTAACTTCATGCAAGTACTTGCGGTTGAGCTCGATTGCTTGCTCGACGAGTTCGTTCTGAAGACGCTGTTCCGCAATTTCTTGAGCCCTCTGGAGCTCTGTGTGAACCTTCTGCTGGTAAGCTAGCGCCAGCTTCTCGCGCTCCGCTTCGAATTCTTCACGGTATTGTGCAGCATCGGTTGAACGGACTTCCTCAAATCTGCGGATGAGCTCGCGAGCAGACTCGTCAAAGGTAGCGTGCGCCTTCTCAATCTCTTGCTGAGCAGCGCGGCGTGCCTCCTCCCGAAGAGCTATGATCTGGTCACCGATCTTCTGGAGCTCCTCTTTCGCCTTGGCGACAGGCCCTGAAAACTTGGCTCCTGCCTCATCGGCACTGATGACGGTAATGATGTCATTGAAAGTCTTGACAAGCTCCTGGACAATTGGCTCATCTCCTTCGCTGACCTTAGCGAACTCGAGAGTAGTAACCGGATTCAAAACTGGCTGTCGGGGCTCTTCCTTCTTTGGTTTCTCAGGCTCTTGCGCCTGCTTCTTGGCCTGCTTGACTGCGGCGGTCTTTTCTTCAGGCTTCGCGCTGGCAGGCTTAACCATTGCTTCGTCGGACTTGCTCGCCGATACCGCACTCATGTGAGGACCAGGCTGAGACACATCGCTTCCTGCAGGCTGCTCCGAAACCTCCTTCGAATAGAGCCCGCTCTTGCCAGGAATGGTGACCCTACTACTCTCATCGTGGGGCCCGTTGGAAAGACGGTTCTTACTCCTCAACGTGTTGGGAAAACGACGGTAAAAATCGCGTTCCTCAAAGTAAAGCACACATTCCTCACCATACGGAACATATTCTGTGAAGAAGTCATGGAAATTATCCGATTTTAGAGCCAGAAAGACACCTCCACCGTATGCTAAACCGGATGTAAGGATGAGATAAATAAGGAATCTTCGGAAGCGACCAGATTTGCGAACTGGTGCGGGTGTGGGCTGGACAGGAGCTTCGTGACCTAAATTGATCTTAGTATCCAAACCGCTGGTTTAGAGAGGTATGCGCACCTGACGATTGTTTCGGAACTGTCTCTGGGGGTACAACGGTGTCTGAGGATGGTGTGGCAGGGGCGGGAGGCTTCGTATCAGCAAAAAATCTCTGGACAGTGTCAGGCCTGCTTTAGTTGGGCTTCTTGGGGAAGTGGATTGTTTCGTCACCATACCTGACCTGCAAGCCGGCTTGTTGCTCCAGCTCTTGGTAGCCATTGGGGCGCTGTCCGTGGGCGAGCCGAAGAAGACAGTATCTGTCGACCCGTTAGAACAGATGAGCGCAGCATGATGAGCCGCACAACTGCTGGAGTATGGACGAGGTGCGACTTCGTTGGACGGGATGATGATGGAAGAGAGAAAACGCGGATCGGGTCTCATGGTACTTTCACCTTTTGCGGTCCGCTCCGATCCAGCACCGCCACATTTGTGGCTAGGTAAGCCTCGGGACTTCCAGCAAGCAGACAACCTGAGGTTTGTTCTGAAGGTGCTCCAGCTCAAACATAGGGTTAAATATTATTTCATATGGACTACTAGAGCTGTGGATATTCAACTATATTGCCATTTACGATGACACGTTTGATCACTTCGACCTGACACCACCTGGCTATCTACCATGACACAAGAGTTACAGGATACAGGAAAATGCCCAACTGAAGGCAATTTACCGTAGTTCAAGGATACTACCTATGTAGCCATGGAATACTGGTGAACTATAGAAAAGTGTCAATCGATGTAGAAATGTAGCATAAATCGACCCAATCGAGGAAGGATACAAGACGCCGGGAACAGATGAAACGAAACAGATAAGAGCCAGAATGAGGTAATGAAGTAGCACACCTAACCTGTCTTATCGGCCAGAAGACGGGAAAGTTGATAGTGCTTGTACGATATCAAATGTCCGCATGCAGCATTGGTTGTTGAATGCCTTTTTTTATTTGTTCCAGCAAAGAAAGAGTGGACAATATGCCGGATCATCAGGACCGAACCAGGGTATTAGAGGATGGTGCAGCATTGGAAGACTGACCGACCCGAGCAAGAAACGTTCAGCTGCTGCTGTGCCATTAAATGTGTAATAGTGTGCTGCATTGGTACAGGGAATATCCCGCTCCCAGTCAGACAGCCAAGCAAGGAAACGTGAACCTTCCGTGTCTAGAGAGCAAGAGAGGACAGTGAACATCGAAGCCCGAGAAGAACAAATACAAGAGAACAGGGCCACTATAACAGTCTCTAGCAATTGCACGAGCCACCGCCCTGGGTGCCGGGTGCCTCCGGCCGAAGATCTACGCCAGGACGTGGTGCTGTGCGCATGTTTCGAGGCCCGGCTTGATCAAGTGGGAGTTTCTTTGCGATCGCTGTAAAGAGTTCGCGCACGTTGGAAGAGGTTTTGGCGGAGGTCTCGAAAAAGAGTAAGCCGGCTTCGCGCGCGTAAGCCTCCGCATCAGCCGTGGGAATCGCTCTCTTGTCGGGACTTTCGGTAACGAGATCAAGCTTGTTACCAGCAAGGGCGATAACGATATTTTCATTGGCTTGACGCTGCAATTCCTTGACCCATGATTTGGCTTTATCCAGCGACGACTATGTCAATTTCTCAAGTATTAGCTAGGCGCAAAAAGCAGAAGGGAAGACTATTCGCAAACGTACGGCTTGGGTGATATCATAAACAACGACGGCGCAGTTCGCATTTCGGTAATACATGGGAGCCAACGACTTGTATCTTTCTTGACCAGCAGTGTCCCAAATCTCGAATTTCACAGTGGTACTTTCGTCCAGCGAGATAGTTTGTGTGAGGAAGGCAGCGCCGATCGTCGATTCTCGGTAGTCGTCAAATTGGTCCTACATCTTGTGAGCGAAATAGACAACTAGGGAACTCGACGTGCGCACCTTGACGAATCTCAAAACCAATGAACTCTATTTGATAAGAAACAAGTCAGCCACCGACACGGGACATGATAGCACAGAGGCCAAGGTAGATCAACCTTTCCAACGGCGGATTCTCCTGGAAAGGTGCCAGCGTGTTAGTACTTCTGCGACAACGGTATAGTTATGTAGAAGACCAACCAAGCAAGACAAGCTTAAACTGAGCGAACCTGGCACCAGGACGGGCGCCTGCTGCGGGTCTGGAAGCCATAACGGCGTCGGGCAGGTAGCGAGCTTCGAAAGGGTTAAAACGACACCCTGAATAAAAAGAAAAGGAAAGACTGAGAGTATTAGTCGCGCTGAAAGGCGAGTGCAAAGACAAGTAAAGGTCGACGGGGCCGGGATGGTGGAAGATCTGTATGAAGAGGGCGGTTCAGGCAGGCAAGGTTGTCCGCCCGGAGGATCCAAGGTTGCTGATGACGAAGGGGATTTCAGCCACAGTTGGGGCGACGGTCAGTTGGTCTGACTGACTCCAGTCTGTGGGGCGGTGTCCGTTTCTGTAGGTCGGCGTTCCTGCCTCCTCCCGTCCCGTCTTAATGCCTGCCTAGGCTCGACGAGTCTACTACCTTACCGAGCACTGTTACTGGCTCCCCGTGCAGCTTGTTCCTAACCAGTGTCAACCACCACATGCTAGCAATCATTGGAAACAAGCAGCAGCTCTCTTTTCCCTTGGAACCTGGCCGATCATCGACTACTCCTCACATTAAGTCCCTCCCTTGCTCTTGACAGCATGTGCTGAACATTCCCGACGCTTATCCTAAACCGTCTTTTCCATTCACTGTCCCTTCTCTGATCGCCTCCGACCTCGAGATCACCTTCTTTTGTCTCGCTGTTTGGAACATACCCAGCTACTGCTGTGAACATTGCCACCATGGTACCTTCTAACCTCCCTTTTCGCGATATCAACCTCCATGCGTCACCCGCCCATTATGCTTTCACCTCCCCCTCGTCCCCTGATGCTCCCACGTTAGTCGTGGAGCGTCCAACTGGGGATTTGCGCCTGAGTAGTGGCACATTGTCTGGCGCAAAACGGATCTCTAGCATCGCGGGCATACTCGGTATCATCAAGTTGAAGCTTGGTGGGTCATCCCTCGAGTTCGTCCTTTGTTGGCTATCGTTTGTACTCATTCTCCACGTTGTGTAGACAAGTATATCATCGTCATCACCAAAGCCCAGCCTATGGGGCGCTTACGCGGTCACATGGTTTACAAAGTCGCTGCTACTGAGTTCCTCCCTCTTCGCGAGCGCCCGCTACATGACCATGACGAAGACACCTATTTGGCGATGTTGAAGGAGTTGCTCCGGACTGGACCGATGTACTTCTCTTACGCCCTGGACCTGACCAACACCTTTCAGCGCCAGTCGCAGAGCGATATCAGCCTTCCAATGTGGAAGCGAGCCGATGATCGCTTTTTCTGGAATCGGTTTATACAGTCCGACCTGATCGACTTCAGCCTCGGAGAACATAATACCACGAGCGTGCGTTATGGTCCCCAGCCAGGAGTTGACCCATATATCCTTCCGGTTATCTTTGGAATGCTTCGCATTACCCCGGCGAAGGTCAAGTCTACGCAGTTCACTTTTGCACTTATCACTCGGAGGTCAAGACACAGAGGGGGAACTAGGTATTTCTCACGCGGTATCGACGAACAGGGTAACGTCGCAAATTACAATGAGACGGAACAAATTGTGATTCTGAACGATGCGACCGGAAATCTGTCTGGATTCTCTCGGGGACAATCGATGACCAAAGAGAAGTCGGCCGACGCAGGGCTGGATCCTCAAGTGATGTCGTTCGTGCAGACGAGAGGCAGCGTTCCCGTTTTCTGGGCAGAGGTCAACAATTTAAAATATACTCCCAAGTTACAAGTACGAGGAGTTGAGACAGCCGTTCAGGCTGCGCGTAAGCACTTCGGCGAGCAGATTCGGCTCTATGGCGACAACTATCTGGTCAACCTTGTGAATCAAAAAGGAAGGGAAGAGCGCGTGAAGAGCGCGTACGAGCAATTAATCCGCATACTAGTGACTTCAACGACTGAATTGACAGAGGCGGATGAGGAAACTTCCGAGAAGCTACATGTGTTGGAGCCTGACCATCCACAGAGGCAAATGGACCGTCTCCATTATATCTACTTCGACTTTCATAATGAGACCAAGGGGCTCAGGTGGCACCGTGCGGAGCTGCTGATGGATCGTCTTTTTAATGGCCTTTCTCAGGGTGGCTATTTCCGTGGCGTGGAAAACCCGGGTGCTCCTGGTGGGCAGCTAGATCCAAGATCTCTGCAATCTACCGTCGTCAGGACCAACTGTATGGACTGCCTGGACCGTACAAACGTGGGTAAGTTACATGCATAACCTCATGCAAACCAGCCCCGTTCAAACAATTCATTTGGCGAACACATATAACATACCGTGGTAGACTAACTCGCCATCTCCAGTTCAAAGTATGCTTGGCCGCTGGGCATTAACAAGGCAACTCACGGACGTGGGGGCCCTTCGTCCGGGAGAAGCGGCGAACGATGATCGCGAATTTGAGAACCTGTTTCGCAACATTTGGGCGGACAATGCCGACGTCGTCTCAAAAGCGTACTCCGGCACAGGTGCATTAAAGACCGACTTTACTCGTACGGGTCAGCGGACCAGGGCTGGCATGCTTCAAGATCTGAGCAATTCAATCACTCGCTATATACGTAATAATTTCCTCGACGGCCCACGCCAGGACGGTTTTGATGTGTTTCTGGGAGCATATCTTCCCCCTGAATCCAACCTTGGCAATCTCCAAGTATTCGTTGACCGTCGACCTCTCATCATCCAGTCCATTCCATACATCTTCGTTGCTGGCATCTTCATGGTTATCGTCGGGACATTTACGCGACGTCTACCCGATGCCGCTGTCTGGCCCTTGCGCCTGTTTGTACTTTTCTGGCTGTTCCTCTCAGGCTGGTGTGCTCGCTTCATGCTCGGGCACGGCATGCTCTATGTAAGTTCTTAAAATCCTGCCTGATTTAAAGTGATGCTAACGCTATGGCGACCAAGGTTAACTGGCCTAAGCTAAACACCCCTTCGGCTGGTTCGGAAGGCTACCAAGATGCGCTGATCAAGGCTCGCTCCGATCCGATCGTCGGACAATTACTCCCATCCAGAAGGCACCAGAGGGGATATAGCAATGCTCGTCTGGGCTTCCTGGAGGAGGGGAAGACGAGGATTGAGTAAACATATCCGACGCATGGATTATACCTTTTAATTACTTTTCTTACTAATCTTCTCTACCCTTTCCTTTTTCACTTGTCTCGACCATCCATGCTGGACATAAATAGTTTCATTTTCAGTCGTTTCCCTCATGCTCTCTTTTCCTTCTTTGATTACACACTCCCATTCCTTTTCGTCGTGTTTCTTTACCCCCGGGCGATACCATTTCATAATCTGAGTGCCCTCTAGAACTAGACATTGTTATTCTTCTGTGTCATGCCAAAATCTGATTCTGAGTCTAGTAATCACCATAAAACCAATCACGTGATCATGCATGGCCGGAGCTACTAGGAATTCTGCCGGTTCAAGCATGCAGGTAATGGATGCCCCTCCTCAGAAATTAATTTGACGACTTTTTCCTTTGCACTGATGAGGGGGAACCGCATCCCCCTTTGCTTTCAGAAGTCTCAGTTGCGGTTGTTATCCACCCATCCTGGCATGATGTCTCGCGATTACGGAGTATGTTGAGAACCTCGAAGCTCAAGGAGATGACGCTAATGATGATTCGCAGGCTGCAATGGCGGCTCTCAACTCATTGCAATCTAACTTTTCCATTGTTCAGGAATTCAACAAGCCTGAAACCCGGCATGCGCTCAACCTCCGCTCTCTCCCAGAAAGTATCGAATGGCTCCGCCGTTTAGGGTATCAGGTTTGCAGCCCGCCCCTCGTGCGACAAACATTCAGAACCCCAAGAGCTAACATACCCTCTTTGCGAAATTCGTCTAGCCATCTGACCTGAACCGCCTTAATCCCATCCATGTTGCTGGTACGAAAGGCAAAGGGTCGACCTCGAGCTTTATCTCCTCCATTCTTTATCAATACACCGCCTCGCAATGCTCGCCCGCAAAGCTGAACAAGGTCGGTCTCTACACCTCTCCGCACTTGCGTTTTGCGCGCGAGCGAATTCGAATCAACAATGAGCCGCTTTCCGAAGAACAATTTGCCCATTACTTCTTCGAAGTCTGGGATCGTCTCGATGACGCCGCTCGAGCCGCCGGGGAGGACCCTAACGATCTGCGCACCAAGCCTCAATATTTCCGGTACCTAACGCTAATGGCTTTTCACACGTATTTGAGCGAAGGGGTGGATGCCGCCGTTATCGAATGTGGCATTGGCGGCGAGTATGACTGTACAAACGTCATCGAGAAGCCAGCCGTCACTGCAATTACGAGTCTAGGTATTGACCACACGGCTTTGTTGGGAAACACAATCGAAGAAATAGCTTGGCATAAAGGTGGTATCATTAAGTCTGGCGCTAAGGCGTTCACAGCACCCCAACCGCCCAGCGCCGAGAAAGTCCTCCGGGATCGTGCTGCTGAAAAGGGAACTGAACTGGAGGTTGTGTCTGGTCATCCAGATCTTAAAGCCGCTAGCGATATTAAGCTTGGTCTGGCGGGCGAGTTCCAGTACGGCAACGCTGCGCTTGCTGTTGCAACCGCCGGGGAGTTTCTAAGGAGAGCCGGAGTACAAGGTATTCCTACTGATTTGATGGATCAGCCTTTACCCGCGAAGCTTCGCAGAGGATTGGAGTTGGCACGCCTGGACGGAAGATGTCAGACCAAACACGAGAAGCACGTCACCTGGTATATTGACGGAGGCCATACACTGGAAAGCATCAAATTAGCCGGTCAATGGTTCGCTTCACAAATTCAGGCCAGCTCATCGTCCGAGGCGTCGGCGAAGAAGAAGCTGAGAGCTTTGATATTCAACCAACAAACCCGCGATAGCCACTCACTGGCCCAGGCTCTCTATGACACTCTCAAGAAGGCCGTGGAATCTGCGGCGCCATTTTCCCATGTGATTTTCTGCACCAATGTCACGTATAAACAGGCGGGCTATCGGCCAGATCTCGTTAGCATCAACACAGACAGCGAAGCTGTTGAAAAATTGCAGGTTCAGAAGGGACTCGCAGAGACGTGGCATCGCATTGACCCTTCTGCGGAGGTCAAAGTTTACGGCACCATCGAAGAAGCCGTTGATTACACCCGTGACATTGCCCTGAAGGAGCAAAGCCGTCTTGAGGGTGATGAAACCCCTATTATGACCTTGGTTACCGGTAGCCTGCATCTAGTGGGAGGCTTCTTGGACGTGGTCGAGACAAAGCCATGCTTACAGTAGGGGGGCCACTCCAGCCGGCGATTCCCCGGATGCGTCAAGCCCACGACCTGGCACAACTAACGAACCACCTTCACAAGTACCCAGCCAACATCTTTCATTTTTTTCCAACTGAAGTATGGCTAATTTAACATTTCACCAATTACGTGGCGCTCAATTGATTCAACATAGCACACATCACGGACGGAACGGCGTACTTGAAGGGCTAAATGATATTTGTACATGAAACGCAATGAATGATGAAGAGATGACTAGGTACAATACAGATTAAGTGAATGCAGAACTGTCAGTAGCATTGGTACTTTATTCTGAGTGGACTCAGCAGATAGTAGGACCTACCATAGTGGATCGTGAGGAGACAACTCCCCAAAATCCTGAGGCCGAGGCCACCTTTCTTCAGTAACGTGGGGCTTGAAAACCTTCCGCTTTCCACATCCGCTCCAGCTTCACCTCCTGCACTCTCCCACCGCAAAAATGTCCGACTCGAAAGACACTAAAGGCAAAGCGCCTCAGGTCAGTTGTTTCGGCCACGAATTAATTGCACCATGTCCTTGCTAATTGCACGTATAGAAGGGCAACGATGCGGAGAAAGGTGCGGCAGGCGGGAAGCTCACCCCGCAGGAGGCCGAATCGCTGTTGCAACTCAATCCCGCCCTGAAGAACGAGCTGGGCGCCTTGGATAAGGATAAGGCGGTCGAAGCCCTGCGAAAGATGGACATTTCCGAGCTACTTACCGGCATGTCTCTGACTGGGAAGAATAAGAAAGACATGGCTGCGTTCAAGTTCTGGCAGACCCAGCCCGTTCCTCGATTTGACGACAAGGATACCACCGGAGGACCGATTAAGATCATCGACCCCGAGAAGGTATCGAAAGAACCGGATGCTTTGATCGAAGGCTTTGAATGGACTACTTTGGATTTGACAAACGAAGAAGAGCTCCGGGAGCTATGGGACCTTCTTACCTACCACTACGTGGAAGATGACAATGCCATGTTCCGGTTCAGATACTCGAAATCTTTCCTGCACTGGTGAGTATACCTTATCGCAATCATTTTGCATTTCTTTCTCTTCTAGCCGCAGCCGCTAATCGGTGCTTTCGACTGTAGGGCGCTGATGTCTCCGGGTTGGCGCAAGGAATGGCACGTGGGTGTTCGTGCTACCAAGTCGCGCAAGCTGGTCGCTTCCATCTGCGGTGTCCCCACTGAAATTCGTGTGCGCGGTCAGAAGATCAAGGTGACAGAAATCAATTTCCTTTGCATCCACAAGAAGCTACGGTCGAAGCGCCTGGCCCCCGTCCTGATCAAAGAGATCACCCGTCGTTGCTACCTGAACGGTATCTATCAGGCCATTTACACAGCCGGTGTTGTCTTACCCACCCCGGTGTCATCCTGTCGGTACTACCACCGCCCGCTAGACTGGTTGAAACTATACGAAGTCGGCTTTTCTCCTCTCCCCGCTGGCTCAACCAAGGCTCGTCAGATCACGAAGAACCATCTTCCGAGCAACACTTCCACACCGAACCTCAGACCTATGGAATCTAAGGATATTGATGCTGTTCACGACCTGCTGGAGCGCTATCTGAAAGAGTTCGATCTGAACCAGGCCTTCAACCGCGAAGAGATCGATCATTGGCTGGTGCATAAGGAGAACCCTCAAAAGGATCAGGTTGTCTGGTCATACGTGGTGGAGGACCCGGAGACTCACAAAATCACGGATTTCTTTTCATTCTACAACCTCGAATCCACCGTGATCAACCATCCCAAACATGACTGTGTACGAGCCGCATACCTCTATTATTATGCAACCGAGACCGCTTTCTCGCAGGATAAGAAGGCTCTCAAGGACCGGCTTCTCATGCTTATGCATGACGCATTGATTTTGGCTAAAAAGGTACACCGCTTCACCCATTTCCCTCCATTCATTAAAGGAGACTATTAACAATGGCGATTCCAGGCTAAATTCGATGTCTTCAACGCTCTCACACTTCACCACAACCCTCTGTTCCTCGAACAGCTCAAGTTCGGTGCCGGTGATGGTCAGCTTCATTTCTATCTATATAACTACCGAACCGCTCCGGTTCCTGGAGGCGTCAATTCGAAGAATCTGCCGGACGAGAAGGAGATGGGAGGTGTAGGTGTTGTTATGCTGTAGGACATTCCTACAACACTTTCTCACTTCTTGTATCTATTTTTAAGCATTTGGTAGTTTATCATTGCTACGAGAAAAGAAACCAGGGGATGTATTGCATTCTCAAAACCGGCCAGCCTGTGGTTTCCACGGTAGATGCTACCTCAAGGGTCAGCTTAAAATAGAGCCTTCATGCCTCAGGCTTGGCGCCAGCGGGCATGATTTCCGAATGCGTGACGTCGCCCTCTCCTCCCAAACCTTCCAAAGGTTCAACTCTCAAGTTTCACCTCAACAAAGTTGTTCTCTGAGTCTGATTATGTGTATGCCTTGCTTCTGAAGTTGCCAGTCGCGGCATCCCACATCCTCAATATCGATTCTGGTTAATTTCGGGTTGTATTGGGATCTATAGCAGGGGCTCAATATATATATATCAAGAAAACAGACAATCAAGTCGGGTCGACACTCGGATTGCCTCTTCACAAAACTTAAAAATGGGAAATGATCAATCCCGCCAAGCTCCTCCTCCAGGTTGGTGCTTACTGTCCCTGCAGTCCGCAGCATGTCTTTTCTGGCAGCAAACTAATTCCGATATAGAGCAGCTGAGCAGAATACTCGCGGAGCGCTTTGCAACCAAGTGCTTCACTCCGTTAGAGCTCACACACTTTAAAGACAACTTCTTTACACGGGCAATACACCAGGGAGGCCTGAAGTATTGGAACGAGAAGACCCTCTCCGATTTCCTGGGTATCCCAGATCAAAGGGACGCCGATTGTCCTCTCGATGCCGGGCCCGTCATCTTCCGCATGGTCTCGTACCTTGGGGCATTTCCGTTCCAGAATACTCTGGCGCCTTGTCTTTTGACATTCGAGTCTATGGTTAAGGTCGTCGTGCTTTTGACGGCGCGGTACCGCAAGGTCCTCCGTCGTGGCCGGAGTTAGGTTATTGTTTGGGAGCCTCGCCGATGTTGAGAGGAAGGCAGTTCCAAATGCTGCGGAGAGTGATGCCGACAGGGTCGAAGAGACGGCGCGGCATGCTCGAGGGTTCGACATCGACGAGCCAGCTAACGATGGTTACGAAGATGATGAAGATGATGATTTTGCTCTTGCTGCCTTTGAATCATTAGATGATATCGAGGTATTCAAGCACGACTCCCGCATTGATAGAAGAATGTACGAGGCGCGCATTTCCCCAAATACATTCCGCCGCCTCTTAATGCTCCTGCTTGTGATCGCTCCTTTAAAGCCTCTGGAAGATGTTGGAGTCTACAGTTCTGACGTTAGCGAGGAACGAATGGATCATATTCGAAAGGAGGCGGATAACATTCTCGCAGCCTTTGGTGAGGGTTGTTCGGAAGGCATCAGCTACAGAGCATTTACGCATACGATCACTACGTCTTTCCCAGGCCTGTTCGACCCATTGACGCCGTTGTTTGAGCACTTTCTTTTCAGCAAGAATCTTGATCTCTCCCAGAAGCGCAAGCCCGATGTCGCTCAACCAGCATCAAACCCAGGAGTCCCGGCCGGTTTTACCTCTAATTAGATCGGAAAGAAGCTTGAGATAAATGGTTCTAACCTGGGCGCTGTGTGGCATCGTTCCCTCATCCCACTTTACCATACTATCTGTTTGGCTCGATCTCTGTTGACTCGGTCTTTTCGAACGGTCGTCACATGGCCCATCCCTGACATTAACCTCTTATTATGTCCTTATGTCATACGCTCCTTGTCCTAGGAATTGGACACCGACGCCTGTTGATTATGGAAAGAGAATTGGCGGGGCGGAGGCGCAGGGGATGGTCAGGAAGGCGTTGATAGGTTGAAGAGGTCATTCCTCAGTTGGGCTACTACCACTTTGCCCTAGGGGAAGGTTACTGAGCGGATGTTGATTCGATAATGAGGGACTGACGCGGCGAGGTCTCCCAAAGAGACGGGATGAATGCGATATCTTCTGTTTCTATATCGCAGTGGATGTAGCTGCACGCTCGTCCTCCAATCTGTGTCAGAGAGAGTATGCTCTAGACTAGCAGTTGCACTAGCTTTGTACAGATACTTGCCCCTGATATCGATCGGAAAGGATTATACCATCCCAGTTCTCCGCTAGCCAGTCTGGTTCTACTAGCGGTAATGCCACAATAGTACAGAGTGTCCATGGAAAAAAAAAAAATAAAAAATAAAAAAAAAGTTAGCTTGCCCCAGTATTTCCCATCTGGGATGAGGTTATAACCCTAAAAACCTGTCCCTTCCTCGATCATGTATTGGAAGGAAATTGCAATGCACGGCAGGACTCACACCGTCGACTCCCTTACCTGTAGTACCTGAACCTCTTCCACTTAGCTCACTCGGACCAGGCTAGGTATTGGAAGTCTTGCTTGACCAATATCTCCGCCATAACGGTCCCATTGGGTCCAAGTTTTGCCAAACATAAGAATCACACGGAATGAACGTTTATTCAGTGGACGACACGACTATGAGCTCCAGGGTGTTTGGATGGGTTTGTGGTGATAATTAATCCCCTGAGCTAGAGCAGCCCTGCGGCAGCGTGTATCTACAGTCCGTCACTACACAAAAGGAAGTCCATAACAATGCCTACGCTCCCATCTAAGCAGTCATGTATAGGATACAAAGTGAGCTACTCACGCAATTCGAAGCTGTTGACATGATAAACAAAGTATGTTCGTCTAACCAACCCCCGGCCGCTCACATGAGCCATGCGCTTCCTTACCGAACGCGAGTCCACTACAGCTTTATCTGAAAGCGAGGGCTCGACCGAATCCTCTCTCCATATCTCACCAGAAGAAAAGGAACGGGAATGAACACCACAGAAATAAACCCCAACAGGCTATTTCCCCACCCCAGGCCGAGAGTCTGATACATTCGCTGGCCAGCGAGGGGAAGCACTGCGCCCAGGACGGATCGAAGAACGGTGTTGCTTGCAATCGCACTCGCGGCATAAATGGTGTACGTTTCAACAAGGTAGAGCTGAACAGGCATGAACGCGCAGAGCATACCGAGGCCGAAAAAGCCCGTACCGATGATAGGCACGATCCAGTGCGTCTTATAATGAGCGCTCCACCCGTAGAAGAAGAAGCTGAGCGGGATCAGGATGGCACCGACTATCACCGGAATGAGATGGTCTTCGGGCTTGGAAACACCACCGCCGCGGCTTTCTCTCTTCTTCTTGACGACAGTGTCGGAGTAGAATCCTGTGGCGACAAGGCCGAGGATGAATCCCACGCCGACTCCGAGGTATGCGAGACCGGCTTGTCCGGAATTGAATCCGTACTGGTCGATGAAGATGAAGGAGAAGGTTGTGAAAAGCAAGTACATATAGCCGTAGACCAACGCGATGTACACGGCCATGATCGTGACGATGGGGGCAAAGAGGAGCATTTTGGTCGGGCGGATGATGGCCGTCGCAAACGTCCGCAGGGGACTTCTGGCGTCGTCAAATTTGGAACGCAATCTGGGATTCCCGGCCTCCTTTCGTAGCCGTGCAGCTTTGCGGATTAAGAGGACGGGGGCGTAAGTCTCTTGTATAGAAATGAGGCATGCCAATGTTAAGGCTCCGGACTGTGCCGGCACCAATATATTAGTCCAGGTTGGGTAGAAGGAGTACCGTACGACATGAATGACAATAAGCAGGACGCTGGAGACTTACGAGAATGGCCACCAGCCAGAAAACCCACTGCCAGCCAGCTCCTTCTGCTAGATAACCCCCAATAACAGGACCTATCCAATGCACAGAGTCAGCGAATAATGATCAGAATCCGGGAAAACATTGGTATAATTTACCCAGCACAGGGCCCTTGGACTCCAGTTAGAATAATCCCACACATACCAAACAGTGAGTGGGGAAATGACATACCAGTAAGGGACCTGTCGTCCAAATGCTCAGAGCCCTCGCACGACTTTGCGCAGCCATCAGATCAGCAATGAACCCCCCTCCAAGTGTCAAGGGCGTGCAGGCGACCAGACCCATGAGCAGCCGGAAGGCGATGAACATGCCGAGACTGGTACTCAGAGCACCGGCAATGGTGAAGATGAGGAACAGGATGTTGGTGGTATGCAGGATGATTGCACGGCCGTACAGCTCACTCAGCGGCGCAACCACCAAGGGCCCAAAGACGAATCCTATGATATACACCGAGACAACGAACGATTCCAGCTCTGAGTTGGTGTTGTTGAACCGGGCCATGATGAGAGGCACCGCGGGTGCAGTCACGGTTGATGCCATCGAGCTGCATGGTTGCATATGGTAGTGCTCATTAGCTAGCTGACTCCTGTCCCTGCGAATGAATGTCTTTTTTGATATACTTACATATTAAAAGTGACAGCGGAAACCAATCCAACCACGCACCAGCGCCCAAGGGACGACCAATTTTGCGGATTCTTGGGATCATTGGGGCCATCCCACTCCACCCATTCCGGCTCGCTGGATTTGTCACCAGCCTCGAGCTCTGCATCTGTCACATTACTGCTCGCTTTAGGATCTGGGACCTCGACGGCTTGGGCAGTTCGATCACCAAAACGTTTAAGACCTGACTCGTCCTTAGAGCATCCTGACATCTCGGTTGCTGGGTCTTCTCCGTGAGAGCTTGGTGACGGTGATAAAGATGATTGCCCAAGAACTCAACTAGTACTTACAGCCTACTAACTACTTTTATAGAGTGTAGCTTGAATAGTCAGTCGGATTTAAGAATGATCCTGACTAGGACACACGGACTTAATGTTTATAAAACCCGGCGCCAAACATTGGATGCAATGTGGCTTGTCTAGATACCTCGCAGCGCACTAAGTTCCAAGCTTTTATCCAAACAAATCTCTTCCTGTCACCCTTGACCGGGCTGTTAGCCCCTTATTGCCAAGGGTATCAGCGGATGGACAGGTCCCTTTGTTCGCGCTGTAAGTTCAATGGCCAACAAGACCGAGTTTGGCAGACGGGTTACATACCATTGGACAACTCTGATAGATGGGCAGTCCAGTCCATGCTCATCTGCTCACTGAATCAGCTTCCGAGTAGGCGCAGAGCGCACCACTACCACCTGGCGCAGCGCTTACCCTACTCGAGAGAACGAGGGCCGATAACAAGGTGCATCAGAGGGCGGAAAACTGTAGATTGCCCTCCCATGAAATGTCTTGACAGTAATGCTACTGTAAGAGCAGTATACTGGTTGCAAGAATGCTTGAGGTTGAGAACCGGTGGGCTGTTAACAGACTCATGCAACTGGCCAGCATCAAGTGCAGCCACAAGGATTGAGCTCGAGAAGAAAGGAAGGACACCATTCTCAGGATTTGAGGCAGGTATTTCTCTGGCCAGACTCACCCCATAAGTCTTACAGGACACTCTCCTTTCTGCCATATGACTGGACAGCTCAATGTCCAGCACGCATCTACGCTTGCATGATCTTTAAAAGAGCGGAACTCGGCCAGGTCCAAGTCGATCATCGGTACTGTCTAGGTTGCGACTTTTAGTCACGCCAAATACATTTTCATGAATCTCATGGAGCTGATGATACAGTGGGAGCTGCTGGAGGGCCCTCATTAAAGTGGCGGCACCCGTATTGGGCAGTCGAACTGGAATTAGGTTCCATTGCAGAAAACTGTTCGGTCATATACTTCTATTACCTTTCCGCCTAGGTCTATCTATGTCTGTATCACATAGGTTGGTCGCTTCATAGAAAGAACAAAAGAAGGAGCACACATATTGAGTGTTATTTCATGGCGTTCATCAAGCTTTCTATATGTGTAGGCTCAATGTTTTCAAACGAGATTTGGTATATTCATATGGCCGTTTCTTTTTTACTGCTTCTCGGCCTCGGCGTTCTCGGGAGTGGCTTCACCATCGGCAGGAGCATCCTTCATCTCAGCGTCGGCCTTCTCCTCCTTAGTCTCCTCGGGGGCCTTCTTGGCCTCCTCTTCCGTCTTACGCTTGGCCTCTTCCTCGGCACGCTTCTTGGCAGCTTCCTCTTCCTGTGCCTTCCGGACGGCCTCGCGTTCAGCCTCCTGTTTCTCGCGGTAACGCTGAACGATAGGGCCCGCAACGAAGCGGATCTCATCCAGCTTGGCCACGTAGACGGACTTGGTAGTGTCCTCACCATCTTCGTACAGCCAGTCCTACAATTCATGTTAGTGGTCATAGTCATTAAAGAAGGTCCGGTGAGAAAGCTTACCTCGAGGTCAGTCAGCTTGGACCTCAGCTTGTCCTTCTCTTCCTCGCTGGCAAACTCGGCGTAGATGCCGTCGATCTTGTCACGCATCTCATAGATGGTGCCTTCAAGCTCGTTCTTCTTCTCATCCGTCTCAGCGATGAGCTTGTCCTCCATGTACATGGCGTTCTCGCGCTCGATCCAACCATCCTTGAGGGTTTGCTCGAGAGAAGCCGTGCCGGAGGAGATGGGGAGGTCGCCCTTGCGGACCTGCTTCTTGACCTTGCGGGTCTTCTTGGGCTGCTCATCCTTGGAATCGGTTTCCATAGCCTAGCGAAGTTAGTAAGTAATTCGAAGTCAAAGATTGCGGGTCCACTTACATCGCCCTCCTTCTTCTCATCCTCAACAGGCTCCTCGACTTCCATATCCTCGACGTAGTATCCGGACTCGAGGTTGAGGATACCGTGAAGGTTCAGTCTGGCCTTGAGCTTGCAAATCATGAAGTCGTCATTGGAATCGGCTTGGACACCCTTGACGGAGAAACGGCCAACCCAGGGGTTGATCTTTCCGGGAAGCATCTCAGGGTTGGCGTAACGGGCCTCAAGGTCGAAAGGCTGCTTGCGGTAGAATGTGAGGATCTTGGTCGAGGGCATGACGTTGCCCCGGTTGAAGACGGTCAAGCTGGTATCCTCATCAGGGATATCGGGAGACTGCTCCCATGTGAACTCGATGGGGTAGGTGACGATGTCGTGCACGGAGAAATCACGGACACGGAAAACGGGGGAGAGGATAGCGCAGCCGAAGGCACATCCACGGGCAATAGCCTCATCCTGGTTGAGGGTGAAGGACAGGTTCTTGCCAAAGAACTTGCTGACGGCTTCCTTGATGGCAGGGACACGAGTGCATCCACCAACCATCTCGACGTAGTCGATATCCTCAGGCTTCAGCTTAGCCTCAGCAAGAGCTTGCTCCACAGGGACTGTGACACGGTCCAGCAGAGGCTTGACCATGGACTCCAACTCCTCCCGCTTGACGATAGCACGCACGTCAACGTCCTCCATCAGGGACTCGATGCTCATGGGAGCGGCCGGGTTAGCCGACAGGATCTTCTTCAGCTTCTCTGCAGCGGCAACAGTACGAGACCAGGCCTTGGGGTTGGTGCGGATGTCAATCTTGAACTTCTCCTTGAACTCCTCGGCAAAATGCTCAGTCAAGGCCTTGTCGAAGTTACGGCCACCGAAGTGGCGGTCGCAGGCGGTGGCCTTGACGTTGAGCTCACCCTTGCGGTACTCGACAACCGTCGCAGTGTAGTCGCTGTATCCGATGTCAACAAAGACCACGCGACGGGGCTTCTCCTCGGGACCG
Source organism: Aspergillus egyptiacus (assembly GCA_025688805.1). Classification (NCBI taxonomy): domain Eukaryota; kingdom Fungi; phylum Ascomycota; class Eurotiomycetes; order Eurotiales; family Aspergillaceae; genus Aspergillus; species Aspergillus egyptiacus. Next base: position 10,132 of record MU628568.1, on the reverse strand, counting down.
GGGAGGTCCAGCTTGGTGATACCCCATCCGAGAGCGGTCGCGGTGGTGTCGTTGATCAATCTGAGAACCTTGAGACCGGCAATCTCAGCAGCATCGATCATGGCACGGCGCTGGACGTCAGTGAACCAGGCGGGCACGCTGATCGTGACATCTGTGACGGGAGTCCTCAATTCCTTGGCGGTAGTATCTCGGATTTTGGTCAAGTACATGGCGACCAGCTGGATGGCGGTGAATTTTTCCTTCTTGCCAACGTAGTTGACCTCGACACCGGCCTGGCCATTGACATCACAAAGTTGGGCAACGGTGTATTCCTGCTCGATCTGGACATCCGGATCGCTGAATGTGCGGCCGACCAAGCGCTTGAGGTTACCGATCGTGTTCTTGAGGTTAGAAGTCTCTTGCGTTTTGGCGGCTTCGCCGATGTGTCTGCTTCTAGCGCTGAATCCGACGAGGGAACTGTACGGGAAAAAAGAGTGTTAGCGTGAGCGTCAAATCAGCTGTTTGAGGAATAGACAGAACGTACGGTGTTTGACGGTTTGACACTTCGTTGGTGATCTAAACAGATGGTTATTATCAAGTCAGCTTGCGGTTGCTCGAGCTTGGAAGGGAAACCAAAAATTGGCGTGAGGGGCGGAGATAACGCACAATGTCAATACCCTTGTTTCTAGCAACACCAACCTTGGTGCTCTGGGCACCGAAATCTATGCCGACGACAGACATTGTGACTGTGACGAGGATAAGGAGATTGGGGGAATCGGGAGAGAGTGGAAGAGTAGTTGTAGGTGGATGGAGGAAATCGTGGAGGGGAAGAGAGGGGTGGAGGGATTGTAGTAATAATTTGCAGCAGAGGCGCCACTCTCCTCTCTCCTGGAGGAACGGAGTCTTTTAGTCTTTAGGTATCAAAGTGGCTAGGGCCAAAACTAAAACGTGGGTAGCTCTGGCTCGTCAAGCGGTCAAGACTTTTCCTTTTCTTGTCCCACTTTCGCTATCGACAACCAGGGTGTATGGCGCTGGCTCGAGAGATATGATTATCGGTTTGAAGATTCGATGAGATCTGGCAGGAGAGTCGAGGCACAAAGATATAGACTAGTCGCCGAATCGACAAAAAAATGATGGGTTGACTTTGTGCAGCTTTGAAGCGTGGCCAGTGCCCATCGAACCTTCTGGCTGGTGCTGGCAACATGTCATTCTGCCGTGCCTTACCGGGCGGTGAAGGAGGGGCAAGCCTTATCGATATTGTTGCCAGTCCCGTGATCACGGCATCAGATTTTGAGCAGGTTGCCATCAGCCATCAGCTTATTATTTAGGCGACAGCTCACTTGGTCCTGGGCCACTGGTTGATATCAAGCAGTCCATCCACTCGAGTTCCGCCGTGACGCTCCCGAAAAGGAGACTACTATTTGCGACCGAGGCGGCACAATAGCCACAGGATGGCCCGTGGCGAAAGCGTACTTTCGCAACCAGCAGCTGTGTGGCAAAGAGCTCACCCGAATCGCAGATGGCTTGAGGTACGCCTGGAATACGGAAGTTGGCCTGTGCACAGTCTAGTCAAGTCTATATTTGGCTTGCCGCTCGTGACATCCTAGGGCACGGGAATCCGCCGAACCTCCTACAGTGGGGCTATACTACCGGCATACTGTCACGCATGAGGCTGGCGGATCAAATGATGTAGCGCAAAAGCTGTGGATGAGAAACTCAGAGCGGATGTCATAGGCTGTTCTTAGGTTCCGATCTAGAACCAGGCCCTGGATTATCGCCGTATTCCCGCCCTACAGTTACTCTAATCTCTACTGGGCGGGACCAGACTGGGGAAATTTGATCAATACTGGAGTTCAAATCGTCCTGCCGAAATTAGGATCAGTTAGGCTTCCACTGGCCGTTGCATCACCTCATCTCGCGAGCGTGGTGAGCGCCTGACTCTCCCCGAAAACGGCTACTTTGCCATTGACCACGACAGTCGTATCTTTGATGACCGTACACCGTGACCGTGTCCTCACCTATGGCTCCTATGGCCAAGAACAAGGTATCTCTTGCGAAAATCAACCTGCCTTAACCCACGCACCTGAGATATTCCGAAACGGCGTACCGAGAGGACTGCCACAAATAAGCCAGCCGGAAGCAAATATGTCACCACAGGACTCGCAGAAGCTTCCATTTGTTTCTTCCACATCGTAGCTCCACGTAGGGCTGCGAAGCGATAGAGGGATTTGTGTCCGGGCCTCGTACATCGAGAGGTCCTGTGGTTGGGGTGACGCCTGTACACATTGAGTTAGGGCTACATGGCATGGCATGATCCACGCAAAGTATCGTAGTCCCAATTCTCGTATAACAAAAAGGCCCACTCCAGATTGATTCCTGAATCCTTGCCCCTGTGATGCCAAGAGTGACTCATGCCATCCAGGGTCCAAGAGGCTACGTTGAAGCTAAAACCCTAGGTACAGTACTACTACTACTACCACCTACGCGACCACCAGCGCTGGATCAAAACTAATAGCGTCCGAGGCGATATCACTATCAGTCCTTCCTGCTTTTACTCCAACTGAAAAAGAAACATAAATAACATAGGTAGCCAAAACGCCTTGTCCAAAAACTAAATAACACCATTTTCCCTTAGATAATCCTATCCACCTCATCGATCTCGCTATCCGGGGCTGCCCATATAGATTCCCCGCCGGGTTCTTTCCTCTCATTAGTTAGACAAACTTTCACTCCCGTGAGGGACAACTCATTCAGATACTGTACTTACTTTCTAGCTGTAGCCCCGCCTTCGGTGATTTTATATTCGTATTCGTATTGTTATTCGTCGTACACTCGCGATCCAAATCTAAACCATTAGCTGCCGAGAACCCACCGATTCAACCGGGAGACTGAACGAGACAACTCACGAGTTGTATGGACATAATCCTTCTCCTTCTCCCCCTTCGTAAGATTCCCCGCCGGATCACTCGGATATTCCCACCGCACGGCGCCTGTTTCGACCTGAACAAAGTACGCGCGCTGGCAGCAATGATCCCACTTCTGGACCCAGCCTGATGGGAGCGGTGGTGGTGGTGGCTGTTCGGATGCAGAGAAAATGGAACCCATTATTATTGTCGACAGATATGAGAGACTGACTGCTGCAAGGTAAGAATGCTAGGTCCAATGAAGAATATATATATAAAGGGATTTCAAGTTCACAACTTCGCTTACCCCGACTGCAAAGCCACAGAGCGCTAAGTTAGTGCATACCACTAGTTGCTACCGGTGCTCCAACGTGCTGCAGGGGTCTGTCTAGTGGTCTTACATAACCCAGTAATGATTTCTCATTGACGAATGTGACGGTAAAATAGTAGTAAAGGATCCTGTATTCCACTTGGTACTTTGGCTGTCGACATAGGAGGCTCGAGGGTTAGGGCAACCAACTTAAATAGGTTCGTGGGAGTCATGATATAAGCTTGAACCATAGTTTTATTGTTCTCTAATTGAGAAACTTTTGTAGAGAGATTTGGAATAGCTATTTAGTCTACTATAATGAAATTGCTGGATGGTCCGCTATAATATTAGGGCTCGAATGTTTGACTGAACTACGTCTGAACTACGTCTCATCGGTTACCAAGCAGGAACCTCGACATCAAGTTCCCTTAGTGTTAGGGCCTTCAATGTGTCAGGTGTATACTCCAGGTCTTCCAAACTCCACAGGTAATAAGGTACGATCAATTTATGCCCCTTTGAACCTGGATAACAGTCTGTATCTTCGCTCTAGCGCGACGTACAGGCAGGGTCCAGAACACATTCGCCTCATGTCGGTCTAATTATATCTCTTAAAAGCCAAAATCCTGATTGCCATAGCCCAAATTGTTGTTATCTGAGCCCGAAGCTTCCTGTGGACCGTTGGAGGAAAGGTATCCAATATATAGTCTTCTGCAGGAGGCGGAATCAAGATAACAAAGCACCCCGCTCATGCAATATCCCACAGTAATACACCAATGAGCCCTACATAATCCTATCAACCTCATCAATCTCTTCATCAGTAAGAGCCCATGCAGATTCAGCACTCGATTTTCCTTTCTCACCGGTCAGGCCAAGCCCTACACTCAGTGACTGGGACAAGAGAGATCGCTTACCCCTATCACGGCCGAGAAGAGCTTGGCTCATGGAAGCAGCCTTTTCCGGATCCTCAGAGACATAATCTTTAGAGAAGTTTAGGTAAGTAAACGCGTGCAGCCATGTGGCAGAAGACCAACTCACGAGACATGGCTGTGGGGTTCTCTCCTTCATGTCCCGGGACCTCCCACTGAACAGTGCCTGATTTCGCCTCGATAAAGTAGGCACTTTGGTAGTATGTATCCCATTTCTGGATCCAGCCTGGGGGAAGCGGCGGTGGGGGATGACGAGGGGGGCCAAATAGAGCTGGTGGCATAGTTCAGGTAGTATGCGGTATGTGAGAAGCGGACTCAGTGTTCAGGGTGAGGGCATTGGCTATATACGGCTAGAAGGAGGGTGACGAAGTAGTGGAATACTCGTACTGGCCGTTCAGGGTGCAAGGATGCAAGAATGCAAAAAAAGGCTGTTTATTTTATCCCTCTAGAAAAGGGGTATGAAGCTGAATGTAATATTGTGGCTGGGATGGCGTCTTTGTGCTTATAGGCACCCAACAATTAAAAGTCAACTCGGGCGGAGTGGTGCAGGCAACCCAGCCTAAGCACAAATTGACCTCTGCATGGCTTGTTTTCTTTGTTTCTGGTCTGCCTGCCCTAGAAATGGAGGACTTGGGCGCCTACCGAAGCCATCAAACACAATGGTTGGAAGGCGGGACCGAGTACAGGTACAGCACCCCGGTTACTTACTTACATCCCCAATGAGGATCTATATAGACTACCTATGACTCAAGGGCTCTTCATTTCCGATCTGCTAGAACCTAAAACTGGATTTGCTAATGCGTAAGGGATATAATCCAGGATCATGACAATTTGCGATGGTTCCAATAACCAATGCTGTAAGAGTTATATGGTACCGATTATACACACACTGCAGCCTCGTCCAGGACTCGTACCGACTTTCAGGCAACTGTTCCCCGTTTCCGCGATCTTGCTTTCCGCGGACTTTTGCTCAAGCGCTGCCGCTGGGTACCATCGGCAGTCGAAAGACTCCTGTGTGTCATGGCCGGTTCAGTCGGCTCCGTCGAGACCGTCGACTCGTATGAGCTCTTGGCTGGGCATGACGACGAAGGAGTCAGTGGGGTCAAGGGATCTTCTGTCTCATCTGACTCTGTGGTATTTCCAGCTACTATCTCTGCAGTTTGCGATCGAGCCACGCTGGGATGATCGCCCTGTGTGCTCGTAGCATATGTGTCAACGCTCGACCGCGGTGACCGCGCTTCCGTTGCCTGGACAGCACGGGCTGACTCCTCATTTTTGCTGGAGGCCGTGTCCTTTTGGACTTTCTGACTGAGATATAGTTTCTCCTGGGTCACAAGGCTTTCCACATTATGAGGCAGCTCGATAGACTCGGACGATAGGACGGAATCAGCGGACCACGGTGAATGAATGCCAATTCGGGGGATGTCAGGGAGTGGAGAGAGAATCTTTGTTAGACAAGCTTCAGAGTTGACCAGCTCATCGGGACACTCTATCGGGGGCTCGGGGTCATCATTGGAAAAGCGACCCGTGACCTTTCCTGGCGGGCGGACGGGCACCCCCTTCCCTTCAAACCCCGATCGAAAGGTCTCCACCTCCACGTTCAATTCGTCTCCCTGCGCTTCGGCCTGCCTCACGGCTTCTCCCGGTGTGGTGTTCTCATCGGCCCTGGCGGCATCTGTTCTGGGCCCTCCCCATGTCCTGTGACCTGCAGTGAAGATTCCGTACACCATGTACAGCCAGTTAAAGAAGGGGTTGATGATGAACATCAGCGGATAAAGCCAGGCTTTGTATCTCTTGAGTTTCAAGCCGAAGTAGAACATGAGGGCGTAGTTGAGGCCAAGCGAAATCACGATGAACCCCACGGGAAGATCCTCCACTCTGCTAGATGTTGTGATAATGGAAATGAGAAGAATGAAGAAGAGGAGCGCAGTAGTGCGGATCGTGTTTTGCAAAAGGCGAACCAGGCAGAGGAGAGGATACCGTCTCCACAGTCGGACGTCAGTCAACATGCAGACTTCATTTGTGATATATCCCAGAAACCATCGACGCCGTTGCTTCAAAAGGCTGCGGAATGTCTGCACCGCTTCCGTCTTGCAGAACGCCGTTGTGCACATTTGGATCTGGTAGCGCTTCCTCGCACCGATCATAAAGAGGTGAGTCAGCCAGCGATCCTCGCCGAGGTAGCATTTCCCATAGTCGAACAGATCTTCGCATTGTTCAGCTTTATCCGCAAAGTAGTACTTGGCCATTTTGCGAAAAGCAGAGAAGCGCAGCATGGTCAGTGCACCCGGAAGGCAGGTTACTGCGCCGCAACCAGACTCCACGGACCGTTCGAAGAGTTGCCCGTGGATATATTCCATGTCCTGGAGCACCGTTATAAGGGAGTTCTTTGCAGTGGTCGACGTGATGATGCCGGCCATCGCTAACATACTGTGTTTGCTCCCAGGTTTCAACTCCATGTCATACATAAAATTTCGAAGACAAAACCGGTCAAGCATACAGTCGGAATCAATAAATAACAGGAAGAGGTTATCATGTTGCTTGAGGTAGTCCGCATACACCTTGTCGATGAGTTTGAAGGTCTGTTTTTGGCAATGCCGCTTTCCACCATGTTTGAACCGGGAGACAGTAATTCTTGCACCTTTGTACTTCACGTCAATACTCTGGGGGTAGTCGCGCAGTGAGATTGGTATGCCCAGATGGTTGATTACACGAAGATAGGGTTCGTCGATCAGGTTGCCGTCGTAGGAGAGGAACACGTGAATGCAGCGTCCAGGGTAGTCGCTGTCGACGACCGAGTCAACTGCCTTGATCAAGACTTCCGGTTCTTCCTTGTAGACCGGCATAATGATGACGACTTTTGGTGCAGTCCTATGGTCGAGGGCCTCCTTGATCCTCTGTGTTTTGCCTATCGAATTGGTGATGATTCTGTAGACGCAAAACAGCCATGGTACCGTGACGAGTGCGGCAAAAGCCCAGAAGGCAAACCATTGAAGAAACGAGACCATGACGGGAGGGAATCCGGACATTATATGAGGAGGGAGCGGAAGCGTAGTGAGCATGACGGGTAGGAATATACCCCTTCATCCGGTCAGCTACTTTGAGTATAATAGCACGATTGCGAAATACCTCAGCAGTGCAAAGATGATGATCATCGTGACTGAAAGAGCCTTGATGCTCCAATGATCGGCCTTTTGGTATACTTTGGCAAGACAGTATATAAACGCAGCAAGAAAGAGCGCCCATTCGATAAATGCTGCAACCATGAAGGGGGTAATGGTGACAACGAAGATTATCTGTGAAGAGTCAAGGTTACTCGAAAGTCACAATTAGGCAACGTAGCTTACATCTCTGGCAGGCCATTGTGGCGTTGGGCCGCTCGCATTAGCCATGATGTATCCGTGCTTCAGTTACCGTCCGATCGAGACTGGAGTCCGGCACAAGCGAGCTGCGATTGTGTATAGGTAGGCGTAAGAAATAGGACCAAATGCGTGGGCGTCAGGCAATGCTGATTGCTGGCTGAGATGCCGTTGCCATTGGCGAACTCGGGGAAAAGCTGCTATAACCAATGCTGGGGGAATAAACTGCCTGGGTATTCGTGCATATAATGAGCTTGATGAGAGGAGATAGACAGAGTCATTGCCCAGAGTTGAAGGAGGTTATCCCGCCTGCTGAGCGCCATTGTGAGAACAAGGCAGGTGCTCTGGGCGAACCTCACGGCAACGCCCGAGTGAGAGGGCCATTGCTCTTGACAACCAACTTTCTGGTTCAGTGTATATGCATTAGAGACCCTTGACACATTAGTCCATCTCTTGGCTATTTCTAAAGAGAGCTCAAATACTTACTGTAGATATCTTGGACTGACTGTGATCTGATGTTGATTGTCTGATGCTGGAGACGATGTGAGATGGACTAATTTGGAAGGAGGCCAGATTTGTCCCAAAGAAGCTAGCTCAATCATAGTGGGTTCCTCCCTATTGCGGTTAGTCTTTAGGTGGCTAATTTCTGCCTGAGGCCAGAGCTGTGGCTCATGCTGGGAACTTTTTGAGCTCCGCAGGTCAGAAAATTTCCCCCCTCCGCAATTCCTTCACTTGTTTTGCAAAAAGAATTGGACTTTTGAGGTCGTCATTTGAACGAGTTAGAAGTTATTTTTTTTTTTTAAAAAAAAAGTTCAGGTAAGAAACACGCTGATACCCCGATCCTGCTGCTTGTTGCGCGTTGCTCTCCTGCGGGCTTCTTCGGACCGTTTTGCGACACGCGAGGCTACAGTACATCTATCGCCCATGAACCTGGCCGGAGGTATCTTGCTGACTGACTTATAAAGGCTAGGCGGTCGTTACCTTGCTAGTCCGTTTTTACGCTCCTCTCTCCCCTCTTTCTCCTTGATTCCCCCTCGCGCTCTACATCACAGAACCTCGATTGCAATGGCCGAAGAACAGAAGCCAGTCGCCGCCCAGGCGAACGCTGAGGCTGAAAAGGATGTCCAGAACGTCCTCGCTGAACTGAAGGGCGAGACTGAAGCCTCCGCCAACGGAACGGAAAAGAAGGAAGACGCCCCTACAGAGCCTAAGGATGCTGAGGAGGCTCAAATTGTGGCTGCTGCCGCGAAACTCGGCGAGCAGTCAGAAAAAGCAGAGCAAGCTAAGGCCAGCGAGCAAAGCCAAGGTCGTCGCCGCAACAACAACAGCAAGTTCGATCCCTCCGCGCAAGAGGAGACCGATGATCCCGTCGAAATTCGCAAGCAGGTTGAGTTCTACTTCTCCGATTCAAACCTTCCGATGGACAAGTTCCTCTTCTCCAAGGTCGGCGGCAGCAAGAACAACGCTGTCCCTCTCGAGCTCATTCACTCCTTCAAGCGGATGCGCCGCTTCCAGCCTTTCAGCGCAATCGTCGAGGCGCTCAAGAGCTCCGAGACTCTCGAGCTGACAGACAACGACACCGCCGTGCGGCGCAAGGTCCCCCTCCCCGAGTCGGTCAAAGATACGCACGACCCCAACGTCGTCAAGGTGTTCGAGGATAAGGCCATGTCCCGTAGCATCTACGCCAAGGGTTTCGGGGAGGAACAGCCCACCACGCAACTCGACATTGAAGCTTTCTTCGCCCCTTACGGTCCCATCAACGCGATCCGCCTGCGGCGCACACCCACCAAGGCTTTCAAGGGCAGTGTTTTTGTCGAATTCGCCTCGGAAGAGAAGCAGAAGGCTTTCCTCGAGCTGGACCCCAAGCCCCAGTGGAAGGGTCAGGACCTGATCATCAAGAGCAAGAAGGAGTACTGCGACGAGAAAGTCGCAGACATCGAAGCCGGCCGTGTCAAGCCCAGCGGCGGCCGCGGCCGGGGCGGCAACCGTGGAGGACGTGGTGGTCGTGGTGGTCGCGGCGGCCGTGGAGGGAACCGACGTGACAACAACCGCGACTGGAGGGAGCGCCGGGAGGAGGACCAAAAGCGCGGTTTCAAGAACGACAAGGAGCAGCCTGCTGCCGAAGGCCGTGAAGTCGAAAAAGACGCCCGGTATGCTCCCACTACCCTCCTGACAACCCAACATCTGCTAACAGCCACAGCGGCGTCCCTGTCGTCCAGAGCACCGCCGAAGCCGGCCAAAAGCGCACCCGCGAAGAAGAAGCAAACGGCGACCACCCCGCAAAGAAGGTCGACAATAAGGAGTAATGGGTCTATCTATTTAGCATTTCCTTTCCTTTTCCTCATTCTCGTCTTATCTTATACACAGGGTTATTCTTCCAACCTTCATGTCGGATTTCGGATGGGTAAAAAAAGAGCAACAATACCATTTATCATTTCTTCCGCCTCGCCCAAAAACCAATCAACCAATTCTCCGAGTACCTGCCTAGTAATCTCTGTAGACATCCCATCATTGGATGGAAGAATCTTGAAAAAAAGAAATAAAAGAAATCAAAACTCCAAATCATAAGCCAACGCATCCTCACACAACTCATCCCTCATCTTCTGCACCCTATCACAAAACGAAAAAGCCCCATTAGCCCACTTGGTAAAAAAA
>MU628567.1:0-65692 GCA_025688805.1 Aspergillus egyptiacus | reverse complement strand
GGCCTGTTTTCTTAGGGTTGTTTATTTTTACTAGTATTTCCCTTACAAAAAATAACAGAGTAGAGAAAATAAAAAAGGATTTAATTAATCTAATATATATTTTTATTTTATATTATATATTATTATCTATATATTATTATATAAAATTTTAATATATATATACTATCTATATACTACTCTATATTAATTACTAAGATATATATATCTGACCTGATAATAATATATATATTAGAACCTTTCTAAAATCCTGAATATTCAAGCTCTGTAGCTCAGACCAAGTCCATTCTAGTCTAAATTTTCTAAATTTTCTAATAAAACCATAATAATTTTATTAAAAGATATCTAGATATAATCTATACCAAGTTATTACCTACCCCCTCCCTGTCCCAGACATAAAAATAAAAAAATATTTTTTGCCTTGAAAATCAGGCATATACTAGGCCTCAGGCATCTATCTGGGTGTCTAGTAGGTACCTAAGGCATCTGGGTGGCCTAAATAGGTAAAGCCTTCCCGCAGTTAGTGTGCCAAGGCCTACCCCAACAAAAATTTCGCCCAGATTTTGACCCGTGCTTTTTCACCTTCCTAAGTAGGAAATCTAGACATCTAATATTATAATATTAAAATTTGAATTATTACAATTCTAAAAATACTAATTTCATTAAAAAATATGAAGAATTGGCTGAGTTAGGGGGTGGGGGGGTATCTAACTGCCCCCCTCCCCTCTCATAACCCTGATGTTTTGCGGCCCCCCACCCCTGGGGGGGAGACAGAATAGTATTAGCCCCGTTGCGAGCTAGCTCCAGCCGGGCCGGCAGCGAAGTTCTGGAAAGAGCGAGATGCCCCCCTCGCCGCGGGCGACCATCGACAAGCTCCCTGATGACATTATCGTGCAGCAATTTGTTCCAGGCGTCGATTACTCGGTGGTCATCATCGAATTCGGGAATTCCCCGATTGCACTCAACCCGACGATTTATGAATACCCTCCTGAAGATGCGAACAATCCGAATCGATTTCTGACCTTTGACATCAAATTTTCACCGGCCCTGAAAGAACATCTGATTAAACGCGACGACGATCCACTCCTTTTTGATAAGTTGCAAGAATTGGCAGTCCAGGCTTACAAAGTGAATGGCATGCTGGGCGGATTCTGGGACAACGTCGATATCCGGGTGCAGCCCAATGGCGAGCCCGTTGTGATCGAGGTCAACCCGATGCCTGCCATCTTCCTCCCGCCCGAGATCCAATACGAAGATCCAGTCATCTCTCAGAGCCTGCCTGGGGGTCATCGCGCGTTGCTGAACATTCTCCTTGCCAACTACTTCACTCGAACGGGGCAGGAAAGTCGCCGACTACAGGGCATTGCTACCACGTATGATGGAGTAGCCGATGTATACGACACCGCCTATCTAACCAAGAGCACGGCAGAGAAGGTTCTTACTGATGTCATCTCGCGATTCGACTTTAGTGGCAGTCTTTTGGATCTTGCCGCCGGGACAGGCGTCGTGGGCCGAATCATTCGGAAATGCCACAAACCGACAGCTTCTTCCAGCAGGAGTGCCAATGGAAGCGTCAATGGCGGCCTGTGTCACGATAGCCATGTTACCGACGCCACGTATCATCATGTCGGTGTGGATATCTCACCCGATATGGCACGGGTGTGCAAGGAGTCTGGCTACGAGTCTTGTTACGTCGGCCCTATGCAGACTGTGTTACCCACGATTCCTGACCAATTCGATCACATTTTCTGTTACCAGGCGATTCACTTCGTGAGTAGCTTTGAGCTCTCGCTCGTCCTATCCCGTTGCTTCCAGCTGGCTAGGAAGTCCGTGACGATTGGTATTGACGAAATCCCGGATGAATATAACAAAAAGATGACTGCTTTTAATCCATCCATGACGAGTATCAACCATGTTCATGAGATGAGGAAGTTTGGAATCCCTTGTGGTTGGACTTTGGCGCTCGAGGAGCGGCATTTTGGTTGGAGATCGCCTAATGTGGGAGTGGACGTGTATACAACAATCTTTCACTATGAACGTGCCTAGACTTAAAGCACATTGGTTTTGGAACAAAATGTCATCATTCGGACCATGTTCTGCAGAGATTCTCCTATTGACAAACCATAGGGTTCTCTGACTAGGAAAAGGGCTTATCCGCATAGGGTTGGTAACTGCGACGGGCCCTATAAAGATTCAATGGTTCCTTTGACGTGAGTTGAGAGCAAGAAGCAGGACCAGCGGGCTGCTCTACTGAGTGTCAAGACAGCACTTGTGACTTCACAGGTTGATATGGGTTGACTTCCCAGCACCAGTTTCTGTAGTTATAGGATGCACGGTTCGGTTGCTGCCATCTGCTGCAGGGCCATGCTGGTTTCCCAATGACCGACCTTCATCTCTCTGAACCTCCCACTCGTCTTACGCCCGCTCATCCTCGCGACCTTCACCATGTCTACCGACCGAAACCCCTTCTGTGGAATGAATCCGTATCGGGTCGCCACTATTCGGGCCAGATGTTCATTGTCCTTGAGATAAAGATACCAAAGATATCTCAACCGCAGCGTATCCTCCCCACATATTGGGGAACTCTTTAGCTAACAAACTGCACTAGACTGGGAGTATCCGGTTGCCGATGACCGCGGGGGCTCGACGGAGGAATACTACAATCTCGTCTTGCTTTGTGCCGACATCCGAGAGGCCTTTGACCGCGAGGATCCGGGATGGCAACTGGCCGTTACCCTGCCGGCTACCTACTGGTACCTGCGCGGATTCAATGCGAATAGTCTGGAGAAATACGTTGACTGGTTCAACGTCATGAGCTATGATATCCGTGGCATTTGGGACCAGAAGAATATCTGGACCGGGCCATACCTGAACGGCCACACCAATCAGACTGAAATTGAAGAGGGTCTTGATCTCCTCTGGAGGAATGATGTAAGCCCCGACAAGGTCGTCATGGGCACTGGCCTTGACCAACTGCGATGAGATCCCGTTCGCGTCCACCGAGGAGGGTGGATCCGCGTTCTTCGAGCTACATCCCGACGAGCTGACAGGAACAGTGAGGGCCTGTGTGCCGACATGGCGGAATGATGTGCAAGGAATCTGCCGCAGTGAGTCACCCAATCCCCCCCTTCCCTGCTTTACAAAGGAACGGTGCCAATGGAGAGGTAGATCTCTTGAATAATCTGGAAACCAATGTCCAGTACTTCAATACCTATGGCAGCCCAACGCTGGATAATCCCCACTGGGGGCAATGGGGCCCGCGTATGAACACATGGGTGTCAAAAACCGGTCTCGCGGATCGGCAACGTGTGGCATCTTATCCCACGGACGTTCCAAAGACCTTGGTCCCCGGCTTGTCGTAGGCGGACCAGGAGAATCCGGAGACCCTGAGCTACTACCACAAGCGCAACTTCATCTTGTTCCTGTCCTATCCCCGCGACGGCCAACAGCCTGACTCCCAGTGGCCAGACCAGTCCTTTACCGACGGGAGGTTCACCGGCAACGGCAAGCCCCCTCCGGGTCGGGTCTTCCACTTGGGTGATTTGCGCTGTGAACACCATGGGCCAGCAATGCTATTAGCTATTAATTTGGAAGCCGAGTCACGGCCTTCGCACAGACGCGCAGACTACCACGCCGGTCTGGGGCGGACTTGCATCCGTGGTCAAGTTCTATCAGTAAGTCCCATCGTTGCTATCCCTTGCGATGGTCCCTGGACGCGCGACTAAGCAGTCTCGACAGGTGTAAGGTCAGCTTTAGCGGATCTCCCAGACCCACAAAAAGAGACAATATCCCGCTTGGGTACCTAGACGGAGAACCATACTATTGTAGGTGACACTATGCCGGGCGACTGCTGCAGATTCACTAACCGGTGAGTAGCCATCGAGCGGGTCGAGGGACCAGAGCGGACTGTTGTTGTGCCGCTGGGTTTGGGTGCTCAGGAGCTGCAAGAATCATGGGTGACCACAGATAATGAGGACCTAGGAAATGGGGAATCTGACAGCAAGGGTTCTGAATAATTGCGAGGCACAAGAGCTTATGCGGTACATAGAGGGCTCACACCGTGGCAGGTGAATGATTTGTTATGTTGATATACTGCACTGTCTATACAATATTTCTTTTCTTCATATCAAAGTATTGGATTGGTTCTGCAAGTACCTTGGACAGGATCTTCGGCTAGTACTCGACAATCTTGGAAAGAATAGGGGATGATAGGCGCCCTGGTTGTGCCAGGGGTGGAAGAAGGGGTGCCAGATCATGACGAGGGACTGCAAGAGCAAGGCCAGATAACGTTCATCATAATGTCATAATCTCATATACCCAGTCAACCTTTATGTTGGTTAGGTTTTGCTGGGTCCTGAGAAAGCTGAACTGTTTGCTTTGTAGTTGGCGCGCGTCTTGTGTTATCGTTTAGACCTATCTATCGTACAGCAATAATCAAGGGCTTGGTCGAAGTATCTGGTGCATTTACCTGCTTACCACCATGTATTCCCTCGACCATAATCAGCCCTTGCACCAGAGACCCATAATGGGTATTGTTAAAAGTTGCAATGTATTATATCCTATCTGCGCACTGTGTGGGTGACTGGGTATATGACCCTACGCTCCTTTCAAATGTTCGTTCCCCGACGTAGCCGGACAGAATAGATATCAACTTAGTTACTAGGCATTGTATTCGCTGAGCTATATCAGGCAACCTCAAGCCGTCATTTTAACGAAGCTCGTTGCCAAAGTCGCGTTCACTATCGCATCCCCCGTCTACCGGAGATTGACCCCAGTACCACCATGGCTTTTTGACCGTCTCCTGGGGCTGGCAAATATCTTTGAGTTCAAAGTCGAGCGTAAGATTGTATTTCTCCTTAACCCCGCGCAACGTCTTCAGAGCTTTACAGCAGTCCGATGCGGTGGATTGTGAGTAGGAGAGGACACGTCTGGTGCCCACTGCGGAGGGACCCTGCTCCTCGTCGCGGTAGAAGGTACTCAGAGTCCCCAACTCGGGAGGCCCGACGGTGGCATCGCGGAAGACGTAGTCTGCCTCAAATCTCAGGGTACTGTTGGCAGCCCAGTAGTTCAGGACATTCGCCTTGCAGCCCTGCTCGTTGCAGTCGTGCCTTTTGTCCGAGAATTCATAATACGTGTAGTTGGTGGAATCGGGGCGACAATGCGAGTGGTCAGTGTCGGGCGAGGCCTGGAGCCACCTGATAGACCTTTTGTCAACAACCTGGTCCTTTCTGTGGGATTGCATTGTACAGGGATTTACGGCGCATGGGAATGAGGTCCATACCAGCCGAAGGTCAGGTAGCCTTGATCTGTAGCATAGCAATAGAAGTTGGCCCCTTCTAGGACGCTGTCTCGGGGATGCTGAGTGCTCCAACTGGGATAATTGAACACAACAGCTCCATTGAACAGGAAAGGCTTGCCACCAGGAATCGCATAGGCGACGTTGGCAAGACAGCCAATGCCAAGAATGAAAGAGCTGAAGAGCTTCATCTTGTCAGTTGGATGACTTCTTGACTGTCGCCAATAGGGCGGAGACACCAAGCATTTGGGCCATAGCACAGGCTTTTATCGTCTTCGCCCACCCAGCACGGGTATGACAACCGCCGTCATTACGGACCCCCGTTGCAGCCCCGGTATGTCCTGGCCTACTCTCCTCCCGGAAGGAGTTAGCCCTTGCATCTACCCCTTGTGTTGCGGTCCATTCCGGATTGATTATGGTTCCAAAGTTTGGGGATCCTAGGTGGACCAACGTCCATGGAGCGCCAGCACTTTGCCTGCCGTAATGCAACTGAGATTCCCAAGCACCACTGGGGGCATCAATACACGGTGATCATCGGATCACATTCCTCGGGCACCCTCACTTCGCACACTGGATGGTCTCTTCCGTATGCCATGATATGTAGGTCGGTGTCCATTTGGTTACATAGGTCTCAGCAAGGGGATCAGGGTCAGACGCATTAAGGTCAATGACTGGCTGGTTTGGCATGCTACCCTGTCCTCCTCCACATTCTGCGTCGCCCGTCAAATCCTTCACCAGCAGCATTCCGGAAATAACCTCCATTAAGTTGAACAAGGTGGGGCGAACCGTGTCCTTGTCCTTGGGAATCGCCCTTGCGTTGCAAAGGATGCGGTCGAACACGGAGCCCAAGTGATACTACCTAGCCCAGAACAAACTCAGCTCGACGAGACAGCTGCGGTGGGTGGATCATGAAGTAATCTCCCATGATGAAAAGTAGTCTGTATCGTATTAAAGATTATGAAGATCGATTTGTCAAGATATTTATAAAGGGGAGATTCTATAAGCGCCAGGCACCATTTACCTAACTAATAGAGCAGCATGTGTATAATTAAAGCAGCTATTATCCGGTACACTGCTCGATTCATGGGAAACCTATATAGAAAGCCTGTTTCTATATGTAGACAAGCCTTGTTGCGACAGCTTATTGGCTATAGTAATGGTCTTTATATATTTTTCTATTCTCGGGTGGCCATGCAGCGAAGCAAGATTGGATAATTTTTCATCTATTAAGAAAATATCTCTGCTCTTCTGTCTTTGAAATCCACTTGCAAGTTCCTAGGCAGTGTCCGTCTTTTCCATTTTCATAAGTTCCTGCCCTGGCCGGGGCGCATGTCCCTGTCATTCCTTGATGTGATGCCGTGACATGGAGCGCGGTGAGGAGGATTACATGGCAAATATGCATTGAAGCTCCTGTATAAAATTGTACTCGGGAGCAAATCAGATGTTATAGTGGCTAGCAGCAGGCCTAATAACTTTTTTTTTTTTACCATACACCGGCAATCTCAAGGGAACCAACGTGCGAGGTATATAGGACAAGTGGATAAGAACGGGACACATGCAGACTGCGAATCAGTCAATTCTTATCCTCGTCCTCGTGGGTAACACCACACTGGCATGGCAGAATCGCCTTGTGTGGCATCGGACGAGTATAACACTGGACGATGCATAGCGAAGGGAATATACGTATTCAACATCATCGTGGCGCCTCATTCGAGGAGCAAAGAGCCCTATAGCAACAAGTCGACTGGTTGCTCCCAAGGGAACAGCTCGTTCGTAAAATGTCCGTTCTTGGCCGTCTGGTAGTAGATCGGATTAAACAAGTTGAGGTCTTTAGCAATCGCTGACGGCCTAAGATCAAAATTCTTGCGGACAATCTGCTTCAGCTGGTCTGCAGTGAGCTTGCTAGTACCAAAGGTATCGATAAAAATACACAAGGGCTCCGCTATGCCGATAGAGTAAGACAGCTGGATGAGGCACCGGTGCGCGAGCCCGTGGTGGACAAGCGATTTGGCAATCCACCGTGCCATGTAGGCCGCGGACCGGTCAACCTGTATTTCCCCCAAACAGATCAGAAAGGGAGATCACACTACTCGGGCCAGGACCCGGCAGAACGAGGGGGGAAGAGGGCATACCTGGCGAAAGTCTTTTCCAGAAAATGCACCGCCCCCGTGGGCACCCCAGCCCCCGTAGGTGTCGACAACAATTTTGCGGCCGGTCACCCCGGCAAACTTGCCTGACGGGCTGACTCCGACATCTCCTGTGGGTTGGATCTAGTGGCAGGTGGTTTTGATGAGTTTCAGAATGCGGCATGGGTCTCAAGCACGAGGGCATACATGATAGGCGGTCCGGTCATCCAGATATTTCGCTGGAATTGCCTTGCGGACGATCTTGTCGAGTATCGCCTGCCGCAACTTCTCGACCGACACCCCTGGTGTATGCTGGGCGGTAATGACCACGTTATGGACCCGGGTGGGAACCATCCTGCCTTTATCGTCCAGATACTCCACGGTAACCTGTGCCTTGGTGTCCGGGCGAAGCCATGGGAGGATACCGGTCGTCTGGGCAGCCTTCAGCTCACGAGTGATCCTGTGCGCGAGATCGAGGGTCAAGGGCCTGGGATTTCTCTGTTAGCGCTGTCAATGCGGCGACCTCTGTTCTAACGGGATGGACTTGCAGTAACTGGAGGGTCTCATCGGTTGCGTATCCAAAAGCCATCCCCTAGAACGTGAAGACCATAACGTCAGCTGCCAATGTTTGGCCGCAGGATAGACAGACAGAGCTCTTTACCTGGTCCCCTGCCGGTTCATTGTCGGGTGCCCCGAGGCCACGCGATATGCCGTTCAACAGCGACGAGTGTACCTCCACAAAGTCCATGACTTCGCACGTCTGATAGTCCAGCTCCTGGTCTGGGCTGCTGTACCCAATGTCCTTCAGCACGGAGCGAACAATGGCGTCGGCATCCAATTCGGAAATAAAGTGGACCACGCCAAACACCATCACCAGCCCGGGCCGGGTCGCAACTTCTATGGCGACCTTGCTCAGGGGATTCTGCCGCAGACATTCGTCGAGGACAGCATCGGCCACCTGGTCACATATCTTGTCCGGGTGGCCTTCGCCAACAGACTCGGAAGTGAACAGAAACGTGGATTGGGACTTCATCTTGCCGGCAGCTCTGGGGAATGCGTCCTGCGTTGAGATTTAAGGGAACGAAGCTGGTGTTTAATGGTTCCTCATAAGGTTGAACCAGGCATGCCCTTATTCGTCCCGTCCCTTGCTTCCTGTCATGTTGAGAGAATGTTGCAACAGTCGACAGTTTGCAGTCGTCAATCACCATGCCAGACCTGCACCCCACAGTGGGGGTTGGAATGCAACACTTCTCCTAAGGAATAATTCGGACTAGCCTCATGTCACAATACTCCATGAATAATTTAGGGTTTTTTACGTAATTAGGCTTCATGTCACTACATCCCTGGCGCGCCCAACATATGCGCCAGGGACTGCCGGCGTCCTGTCAAGTGGAGAGAGGACATAGCACCGAAGACAAGTAAGGGGTCTTCCAATCTCCATCCGAAGAGCTCTCCTAGCTCCGGTCTTTCATCAAATCCTTGGTAAAGCTTCCAAGATACGGCAGGAATAAGACAGAAGGGGCCCTACGGATGCGGGGAGGCACATCTGCATTCAGCTAGGGATGTAGTATTCAGTTGAGAACCACACTTTACGAAATGAAAACTAGAATCATGTTCCGCCCTTGATGAGCTGGTGGCACTGGGCAACATCCAGAGAATGAATGCAGTAAGCTGAACCTGCTGAACTGCAATCGGACATGGACCTACTGGCAAACATGCCCCTGGCTTTACTCCAAAATATGCAGTTCGGTCAGTGAATGATGTGTAGTAAATATCCAGCTGTTCATTCCACTTTTCCCGCAGAACATGATGCTGTTCATCTGTGCACCTACTTGTATATACGTTTCCTAGCTTTCCAAACCCGCTCTCTCGTCAATGAAAGGATAGCTAAATGATATACCAACCTATCCTATAAAGCCACAATGCACCTGACGTACATGTGCGTTGTTCTCGTTCCATGTTTACTCTTTTCGCGGGTGGGCTCAGCGACGAGCCCGAAATCGCCAGCCTTCACTGTGCTCGTGGATAATACTCTAGTAACTGCCGCCGGGTGCTAAATCATATATCATGTTTACTGACGGTCCCATTTGACAGGAGCCAACCACTGTGCAGTCCAGCCCTTCCTATCTGTTGCTGCGCGAAGACCACACGCACGAACATGCCGCCGCGGCTTGTAACACACTGGGGGAGGTTCTGGCGAGTGTCCACGATGTTCCTTTCCTCCAGCCATTGCTCTCGTTGCACCTAGGAGCCACGGATGAGGAGAGGTCTCGTCCCATATGGCTGGGAGAAAACGAAGGGGCCTGCATAGCATACAGTCTGCCGAAAAATCACACCTCGAGCGTTGAATGCACACGGCCTCTTCGCGCTCTTTGCACGAACACTGCCGAATATCAGACGGGTGTCAGTCTCCCGTCGAACCGTCGCCATGTCTTCGTTGATACAACCCAAGGTCGTGTTAAGGGGTTCCGAGACCGCTTGACGGCACGATTCCAGGGCATTCCCTACGCGAAACCTCCGATAGGCGAGCGTCGACTGAAGAACCCAGAACGATTGCACCGCTTACCCGGAGGAGACAAGGAAGGGGTATATGATGCTACCAAGTTCAGCGCGCTCTGTCCGGTACGTTGCCCGATCTCGAGTCCAGCACGCATGGAGCTGACGCTGGGAACAGCAAGACATGACTCCGAACGCTACCCCTGACCTCCAAAACCCACATTACCCTATATCCGAGGATTGTCTGTACCTGAATATTTATACCCCGACGCTTCCGGAAAGCGATTCCCCTGGCTTGCTACCTGTCGTGGTGTGGATTCATGGGGGCTCAAATTACTACGGTGGCTCGTCGCTTCCATTCTACCTGGGAATGAACCTTGCAAGTCGCGGATCGGTCGTGGTGGTCTCCTTGAACTATCGCCTGGGCGCTCTGGGATTTCTCTCTGATCCATCCAAGCCGTCGGATATTGGAAGCAACCAAGCTCTGCGTGACCAGCTGATGGGCCTGGAATGGGTTCGGGAGCACATCCAATCCTTTGGTGGTGATCCCAGACGGGTGACCATCTTTGGGGAATCCTCGGGCGGCAGTGCGGTGATGTCTCTCCTCCAGACAGCCTCTGCAAAAGACCTATTTTCCCGTGCCATTGTTCAGTCTGCCAGTACATGGTCCGGGTGGCAAAGGCCCCAGGTCCAGACCGATCTCACACGAATGTTTCTCGACCTGGCTGGTTGTGACGACGTAGAGTGCGTGAAAAGCCACCGGACGATGCGGGAGATCCTGGAATACCAGGACCGGCTGTTCTCCAAGGCTCAGGAAGTGTTCCCTCGCGGCGAGGTCAACTTTGTCGAGCCATTCCGGGCATTTATTGACGATGATCTGATCACGGAGGATTGGGATACTGCGCTGCAGCACGGTCGTTACCATAAGGTGCCCACACTGGTCACGTACACCCGCGACGAGTTTGGATTGATTGTGCAGGCCAATGAGACATTAAACGACGGACCGTTGGACTACACCACGGCGGTTGACTTTCTGGCCACCTTCCTCCTGGGTGAGGAGCGCACCAGACAAGTGCTGGATGCCCCGGAGCTAGGGTTCGACCGGTCATTGATGCATACGCCTGATGTGACCGACCCGTTCATCCAACTTACTACAGACCTTGGCTACCGATGCAGCAGCGAGATCTATGCGGGAGGTCTGGACCGGCACAACCGCAACGTATGGGAAGTGTCGTGGGATATCGGCCTGCCACAGTTTCTCGGAGGAAGGATCTGTGGCAATGGCACCCAGCGTGCCTGTCATGCCGCTGAACTGACCATCCTTTTTGGCTCAGCGAATTATGCCAATATCAGCAGTAGTGGGCTCGCTTCCGTCAACTACTTCCAACAAGCTCGGAACACGATTGACCTGTACAGCAACTTCGCGCATGATGGCGAGTTGAGCATCAATGCGACTTACTATCCACGGCGTGGTGGCAACCAGGTCCGCAATGTCATCCATTGGGACGACACGCCCGCGTCAACACGGGGCGGCGTCCGCTGGGAGATCTGTCAGAAGATGGAGGAGATGAAGTTATATGATCGCTTGCATTACCCGTACCTCCCCGTCGCTGGCTACGCGGATGCAAGGGAAGATCAAGGTTCTTTGCAGCATCCCATGGTGGCGGGGGCCTTTTGATTTAGATTTCCTTATTGCTGGCCAACGTATCTACTACTATCATGAATTAATTGGTTCTTCACGGTTAAAATGCATGAGTGGTGGACAAGCGCAACATCGGCCGTATGCATGAGCCAGGCAATCATAGTGACATAAATGGAGATTAGCATACGAGGTTAGAGTGTGTTACCCCCTGCATTATTAGATCTGGCTCTGTTTCACATTCCTGGTCACATATTGGATGGTTGAAGGGTGCGGTATGCTCGACGCGTCGAATTTTTACAGTGACGATGGGATGAACCTGGTTGGCTGGGTCAACAGAGCTCCATTAGCATTACCTAGCAATATTCAAAAGGTATCGGTATACTCCTTGTTCACTGTTACGATGATGTAGCTGTTCAAATAATTTACCAGCGTATAGCAATCTCGGTGTGCCGCTTTACGCTTGTTGACGTCCTAAACAAAAGGAAAAAAAAAAGGCCAGAATACCAGACCTTCCATATGCGAATACCTTGATACCAGGACTTGATATCGAGAATGATGAGCTCCTCGCCCGTGCTGGACGATGAGAGATCCAACCATCCATGGATGGGGGACTTGCGATCCTCTAACAAGTTCACCTTGGCTACAATGTCCATGGCACTCTTCACCGGTATGTGACAAGATATTTGCTACAGCCCTTGGTAGCTGTCACATCTAATGGAACTACCCCCGCCAGATGAGCTTCTTTTTTCATTCATGGTACCCTTGCTTCCTTACATCTTTCAAGAGCGCCTCGAGGTGCAAGCATACCGTGTCCAAGCATACACATCAATCTTCCTGACCGAAGGCGCTCTCGTCGCCATCGTCACAAGCCCATTGATCGGGCATGTGGCCGACCGGGCCAAGTCAAAAAAGGCCTTGCTGCTTGGCTTACTGCTGTTGACGCTTGCCAGTGTCATGGGCCTTGCACTTACCAAGTCGCGTACGTCATCTTCCCCCGGAGATTGCTCTCATTCCTACTTACCGGCCAGATGGCAGTGGCCGGACTCTTTATCTGTCGATTCTTCCAATGTTTCACCAGCAATGGCCTCTGGATCGTCGGTGTCGCGACGATGGTCGAGGGTGTTGGGAGTGAGCATATGGGCAAGATTGCAGGGCTCACCTCCACCTTGACTGCCGCCGGGACATGTGCAGGCCCCCTCCTTGCCGGGTTTCTCTTCGGGCTGGGCGGGTACTGGCCTGCATGGGCGGGACCAGCGGTCTTCCTGGTCGTGGATATCGGGATGCGTGTCTTGTTGATTGATCGTCCCAAAGCACCGCGAGAGAGTAAGTGCCGCGGAGACACCACCAGAGAGAAGAAAGCCCACTAACCACGTCATGGCCTGCCAGCACAAAGATCTGATGATGAACCCGAGGTAACGGAAGACTCCCGTTTGCTAGAAGAACAGTCAGTGCCAGTCAGAGAAGAAAACGGGTGGCGGTTTTACGCCCGTCTTTTTCGCCAACCTCGCTTTGCAACAGGTATCATTTGCTACTGCGTATATGCCTTGTATATCGCCAGTTTCCAGACTACCCTTCCCTTGCACTCATGGGATGCATTTCAATGGGGTGTTTTCCCGGTTGGCCTTCTCCTTTCCGCTGTTCAAGGCCCCGGAATGGTGCTGGCACCCCTAATCGGATACTGGAAAGACCGCTGGGGACCGCGAACCCCAACCGCCATTGCTTTCCTCTCCATGGCGCCTTTTTTGCTGCTCTCGGGAGCGGCGGGCGACGAGCGCTTTCCGTGGTTTACTGGTGGGATTAAAGGCAAGGTCATTTACACTTGCGCCCTGGCCACGACGGGTTGTCTTATGTCTTTACTGAGTGGAGTCGGCGCCATGGAAGCGACTGGTAAGTTATCTGTGTCCTGCTTGGACGACGCCACCGTGCTGATTGACGTGGTGTGTAGAAGCTGTTGATCAGCTCGAAGAAAGCCATCCGGGCATCTTTGGAGTCCACGGAGGCTATTCTCGGGCTGTCGCCATCACTAGCATGAGCTGGACGATGGGCCTGTTCATTGGGCCCATCTTAGGAGGGTTCATGGTGGAGCGATTTGGTTACTTTGAACTACAGGCTGTCCTGGGTACGCTCTCTCCGCGAGGTGACTTTGATTCCTGGATATATCGCTAATGCAATCCAGCAACTATCTCCGTCGCCTGTGGCGTAGCTGCCGCCCTTTACCTCAATCCCGGCCCTCCCTTGGAGAACCCAGAGGAAAATGAGGGGAATGGACCACAGGCGGCATGAAAGGTAGTTACTAATGAACATGGACGCCCCTTTGGCGATGCCGGGTACGCATTTCTTGACTCACGGCAGCTGGCGATGCGCGGTTCACTAGCGGGCAGTATATATATATAACAGTACTACTGGCTAATCTAGCCATTTGGATTTTTAGCCCAGTTAGCTAGGTGTCTGTCAGGTTATGAGCCTGGCTACTTCTCTGCATGCTAGAAACTCTCATGTTTCAATCCAAGTATTCCTAAGAGCACAGGACCATAAAACCTCCACAAAGGGCTTCAATTGGTATCTAGTATTTAGGGTATCCTCATCTAACTATGCCCTTGTCCACCCTGGTGCAGATTCTCCCTCTGGAGTGGGCTATTGAACAGCCCAAACATGCAGCTCATAGGTACAGTTGGTCAGCTCATATGATAGCACTGTCCATCACTGCAATCTACGGTGATGCTGATTGTCGAGACTCCATCCAAATCATTGGTACACCCGCCGCGACTCCGGCATCTCGACCTGATCAGCGGAAAATGTACAATGTCCCAGCTGGCCCTCGAGAGACACCGCCCCCCATTTCAGCGGCATGAATTCAATTCCCTCGGGAGGATCCAGCCGCTGGTCCTGTTTATCTAGATTCGGGTCATACCTGGGATGGCAGGCAGCAGCAATAGCGATACTGCAGCTATCAGCAATCGGTATACCGGATGCAAATTTGGTCCTGCTTAGCCCAAGCAGACACGCAAACATAAAGACCCAGACTCCTATTGCGCTGACAATCGCAACGGGGCTATATCCGCACGTGGCGAGGTCGCGATCCGGCGTGCGGACGATGCGCTGGCGGTAGGCTTCGACCCCCACGAGGAAGAGGCTTTGGCAAATGAGCCAGTGCATAATGGCCGAGCTCGCCATGAGCGGGACCCCGTAGCGGTACGGCAGCGAGATGAAGGATCGACTCCGCTGTGCGTACTGCGGATTCCAGGAGACACGGAGGCCTCGGTGGGAGATGGCGTATTGGCTCCACTCTGCGGCGAGGGTCATGTCTGTCATGATGCGGTTGAAGATGAAGTACAGCGTGGAGAAGATGACTTGTGGGATGTTGGCGATAATCGTGTTGGCAGTCAGGGACGTTGGCCAGTTCTCACCCTTGATCAAGTTTCGTTCATGGATGGACCCGAACTCGGCGTTCCACGCCTCATCGCCGTCCTGCGCTAACCCAATCATCAGAAGGATTGCGCATATCCCGAAGGCGATGGCCCACCTAATGGAAATGGAGTGGTCAGTTACCGCTCGACGTTCACGTCGGGGGGTGTGCGCGGGTCTGCTCACATCGTCACAACCAGCACCCAATTGGCAGTGGACACTGCAGAGGACCACCTCTTTCAAAGATGCACATACTCCAACGCCCGATAGCGCCGCATATGTCGAATATCCATACCAGAGACTAAACATCTGCCCAGGGTGTTTCTGTCAGGCCGTTGTAGGAACGAAGCCACAGCGTCTCCGGTAGTCAGCATCGGCAGTTGAGTCGTCGAGACAGCCATATAGCACAGGATGGTCGCTTTGACCGCGTTGACCACGATAACCACGATTGTCAGCGGCAGGGAATACTGCAACTTGCAATGCTCCGGTAGTGGCGCGCTCAGGCACGAGTCCACGGTATAGTTGCCATAATAGCCATAGACGACCCAGTTGCCTTGCTCTACTGCGGCGTGCAGACCGGGGAGGTAGGTGCTGCATGAAACGTTGGAATCGGGGGGGGGCATAACCATCCGTATGGATCGCCGAAGGGCGGGGGGTGGACGTGAGCTTCCCACGGATCGTACACGGTCTGGAAGCCGACCACGAGGTAGTCGAGCGTGGTCTTGCCGTCGTCGGTGACCAGCAGCAAGTCGCCGTGCTTTGTCTGGTAAGCCGTCGCGTACACGCTGATGCAGGCGTGGGCGTCAAGCTCAACCAAGGTTCCATTCTGGGCGCAGGAGTACAACCAGTCGAAAGAAGCAGTATCTTTCTCGTCGAGGTGACCTGTTTTGATGCCCTGTCGGGGTTCTGTTCCGAGGGAGGAATGGCCGGCAAATATCGTGTACGAGTGCGCTGCGGTTGTCGAGAAGATGGTGGAGTTGTACCTAAGCAGACCGAGAGAGACAATCAGAGAGGCCCCTGGAGAACTTTTCCGCGTACTTACACGAGGTGCAGAAGCAGCGACGAGAGCACTAGGCATATCCACATGGCCGAGCGTGCTTTGGGGATGTAAAAAAGGTTTCGCACGCTCGGAACACCAATATCCAGCCAGGTGCCATTCCCATGCGCGTGGTCAATATCCTTCCTTGTCGGCACAGAGAGGCATTGCTGCAGCACCGTTAGCGCTGCCCAGCCATGCAGCAGGTTTGCTCATACCATGCCATAGACGACCTGCGTTGCGACGGTGTGGATGAAGGTCCAGTGCCAAAAGGCCGACACAGCTATGGAATATTTGACACCAAGGATTCCGCGAATGAACTGCTCTTTACGACCGGCCCTGATAAGCGGGGAGTGGCGCAGAATCCAGACTCTTGGACGAGACTATAGAGAATAAAATAAAGCCACTGCGGTCCTTCTACTTGGGTCTGAGGTATAGAAACATCATCATCATTCTCCGGGGACACAAGTAATCAACTAATCCTACCCAGACTCAGGACCACCCCAAGACAGCCGGGTTCTGTATTCGAGTCAACTAACTGATCTTTGACATTGTCAAACCGATTGAAAGTGAACATACCAAGAACGCCTGTAGGTTCTTAATAAGGCGGGCTCCATTGACCTCCACAACCCTGAATTCTGCTGCCGTGTAGGACACCCGCTTTTCGCCGTCCTTGGTGAATTTGAAGTTGTTCACGACAATGATATCGAGGGGCGATGCGGGCGAGATATAGACGCGCAGTGGCTGGTGCTTCATGCCCGGAAATGTAGTCCAGAATTGCTGTCGCTGCGCCTTGATCTCTGCTTTAGTTAGCGGCGATGGCTGCTTTATTCGGATAGCTTGGATGCAGTACCCTGACGACCCTTGAGTGTTACAACTGGGGTGATGAACTCAGCCTCTTCGTCGAACATGGCCGTAAATTCCTCGCACGCCTGGGGTGACTCCCCGTCCAGCAGTCGGTAGAATCGCTCTACAAAATCCTTTACGGCGGGGGGTGCCGTGTTCAGCGAGGATTCCGCCATTTTTATTGGCAAGAACAGGGATCGGAAAGGTTGAAGAGAAAGTGCAGATGAGCAGGTGGAGGATGTGTCCTTAATAACAACGCAGTCTGTCGCTCCAGCCCTAATCCCTAGAGGCCCATGCCCTACCAGAGTCCAATCAGCCATTGTGCAGCAGGGATCCGCCACCCCTGGTTCTTTGGTCATGATCCGAAGGCATCAGCTGTGGCTATTGAATTGCTATGTCAACAATGGGTTGGCTGACGGATAATACCTGGGGACAAGTGGGCAAGCTCTGGGCCTGATTTGTTAACCCCCCCGCCACGGCCACGACAGCGGGGGGCTCGGCTCATGGCTGATTTGTCACTGTAGTCTACATTAGCCCTCCGTTGATCTTAGGCGGGGAGAAAACGGGCATATATAATTCATATCACTTCACTATCTCAAACGACATGACTCGTCAAGTGCATTTTGTATACGCCTCCTTGCTTCATCCTGTCTGATTAGAGGCACTTCGGTTCTCCACTGGTTGAGATCCAGGACGTGCTTTACCACCGTGGCGGATGAAATAGCGACCATAGTCCTTTCAAAGACCGTGAGGGAGAGCATATCACCTTACTCCTGGGCCCAGGGCGTGGGGCGACTGAGAACCCCATAATTTATCACGCTGGCGGAGGCTGCAGTTGCGATCGAAGGGTCGAATCAAGGATGGGAACCATGTATTGCTGGCACTGGATACTTGTGGATCCCAGCGGTTAGCGGCTGGTCATCGCAACGGACGGTAGGAAGACGAATTGGAGAACATGAAGACAGAGGTTTATATATTTTTCTCCCAGCCAGCATGCCGTCCACGATCGCGGTGGTGTTAATCTCCGCACGCTGCTGCTCGCTCGCTTAGGCTCCTTGGTGTTGTCACGGATTCTAGGTGCCTGAGCGCTCTGCATGAATCGTCCGCTCGATGATCAAGAACGCATTTACTAAAGCCGACAGGTTGAAGCAGAGATTAGAGTCGAGCTTACATGACTCGAAGTCTCGTTGTAGATGCCTTCGGGCGGCAGGGTGCATACGTAGTGTCCGTGCGGGCTCCACAATGAGTCATTGCAGTCAGCTAATTTGGAATGGCGTCCAGGTAGGCAGAACAGGCAATCGAGCGAGTCCTTGAAAGAGCCGTAGACCCTGGGCTGCAGCGCGTGGAGTAGTGGAGATCTCTGACAGAATGACAGGAGATGCTGGATCCCGGTTTGCTTGTTCTACCAAGTGCCGACATGCAGTGCTAGTGGAACAGCAGGAAGATCAATAGGATTTGCAAGCTAGCTCAGAATTCGGCATTCGAGGCAGCTGGGCGGTAATGTTCATCTTCTTTGTTAACGGATTGTTATGGGCGGGCCTGAAGCGAGCCCTAGAGAAGGTATCTAGCATAAGGCCATTATCATGCTTATGTCCACCTGGCGGTAACTTGGACCAGTAAGTAATAATCCTTGAGCTGTAGGCCGTATATTAGAAGTTGTTAAACCACATCATCCAAGTGCTAGCGAATTTATGAAAGTCACCGTAGGTCATTTTTCCTGCAAAAAAGACGCCTGCAGATAGTACATATGCCTGTGCTTGGATCCTCCAGACTTTCGCCCATGTCCCGCCTGGTATGCTTCGCCAGGTATCTAGCCCACCAGCTCGAGGGTTTGATTTCAGACTTGGATCAATGGGCACAATGGGATGTTCGTCGTCGGGTAGCATGGATGCGGCCATCCGGATGAGCACTGTTCGTGCGGGGAGGGTAGCCATGCACGTTACAAAACAGGGGACCAGGCCGATACTGGGGAGCGCATAGCCTCTCTGCATGGAATTGGGAACTGCCCCATCAAGAAGCCCCTCCACATCTATAACAGGGTCTAAAAGGAGAATGGTAAGCTGCATCGAATACAATCCTACCAGCCAATGGACGACGGCTTCGAGGACGGCGATGGGGGCAATGCGGACCCAGCAGGTGAGGCCAGGAAGTCGCTGGTGGATATATTTTGCAGACGGCTTGCTAATCACGGTGTGGACCCAGAGGACCTGGAGGTTGGCGAGGAGAGCCACGTAGAGCACCGAGCCTAGGCGGGCTGTCCAGGGGTTGGTGGTGCTCGTTGGGAGGAGTGTTGGGAGGATCACACTCCATGTGAAGTCGTATATAATAAATAAGGGGAACCCGCGGAAAAAGAAGGCCAGTCCGGCATCGGTACGGAAGTGGCGAATGGTGGTGCGTAAAGAATCGGTGACCCTGGAGTCAGGAGCTTCGACGGCCGTGACGGTCAACATGGCCATGCTATAGGAATATTGGACCTGGATACAGGGGTCTGGTCAGTGGGTGAGCGGGGCAGAGTGACGGAATGGCTCAACTCACCAGCCACCACAGCAGGATGAGAGGTTCGGGCAACATGTTGGATAGCTATCCACCAAAAGATGAGAGACTTGCGTCCGGAGAGAAGCGTAGGAGGGGGAAGCCGTCAGAAAGAACTTTACCACGACAGGCTTCATGCATGGCTTAGGTAATGGCCCCAATTGTCCTTAGTATTTTCGGGTTAGCAGCGGTGCTAGTGGATGCAACCCTGTGAAATAATAATAGACATGTCCTGTAGAAGGGTGGTGGGAAAATACAGTGCGGTCCACTGGGCTTTCGGTATAGAGTTGGAGTATGCGGCCGATGAAGACATTCCTATTCAGGCGCACATGGTGGGAATAGAACCAGGCGGTTTCAATGGAGCAAGTAGCTATCTGACTGTGACTAATATACGGGTACTCGATACTTTAGGTTAATCTGGCTCATCGTTGACCGGCTAGAGGCTACTCGATGACCACCGGTATAGCGAATCTAAACAGAGCAGCCGAGTGACATGTTTCCCAGCCTACAGACATGTTGGGCAAGCGCCGCAATTGTCACTGTTCTCCTTGCCCTCCTCGTGCACCTGTAAGGCTACTTCCCAGAGCCGGCCGTTCTCATCTGTAACTTGCCACAGAGCGTTGGTGAGCCCCTCCGATTTGGCCGAGTTGATCAGATCCTTCGCGAGACTGCCCGGGTTCCCACCAGAATCACACTTGCTGGGACTCTCGCCGCCCGAGCCAGTGATTGTTCCGATAATCGTGATGCCACTGGCGGCACGAGCAACCAGGAAGTCAACTCCCTGGGCAATGACAAGCCATGGATGGTCCCGGAACGCTTCGAAGGCTGCCTGTGCAGTCTGCGAGTTACGCACTCGGTACGACAGCGAGATGGCTCCCAGACACAGTGCCTCGAAGTTGCAGTAGGCCCATTCAAACTGCCTGGTGTCCAGAAGATCAGCTGGAGCCGAGTGCGAGTGAACCGACCAAGCCGAGATGTCGTCGTCCTCGCCTTCATCTTCTCCCTCCTCCGTGCTTGGATTGGTCCACTGCTTCTGGATCCGGCTGACATTCTCCAACTCGGTGGGCAAAAAGATGTCGAAGGCCTCGTTCTCATAGACCCCGTTCTCGGTATGGTTGGCCTTATCCACAGTGCGGAAGAGACCATGCGCAATTGGGACTTTCATTTGCTCTGCATTCGAGGAGCGGAGGTTGTAGAGGTAGTCCGTTTCAAAGCCTTCAGATGCGGATGGGCCGACTATAGCATGCATCTTGGCGGACTGTTGGGCCGGTATAACCTTAATGGACTGGCCGACGGTGCTGAAGGGAGAAAGATTGAGACAACCGTTCATGTTCCGGATATGTCCGACGATGGAGCCGGTGCAGTCATCGTTGTCGTAGACATTGACCGCGTACTGGTCGTCGTGGATGTTGTCAATCTTGACAAGCACGGACGATGCAATCCCATTGTTTAGTTGGTCACAGCCACTGGGGCCTGCAAGCCGATGAAGCCCGACTTGGGAACCGGTACAGCGTTCGCCTGTGTACTCGAAGATGCGGTATCCCAGGGCGCTGGTTGCAAAGATGGCCAAGTAAGCCGAAGAAAGATGCATCTTGTCAGACAGCAAACTGAAGAATGAAATGGGATTTCAGCAATAGGGTTGCAGCCGATGATGCAAGGTTCATAGCAAAGTTGCTGGGCTTTATATAGCCTCTGCTGCTGCTTAATATCCTGCCCTCTATCCAGCCTCTCATCCTCGCCTCCCTCTCCAGGTTAACACCACTTGCTGCTTGGGTTACCGTCCAATCATGCTGGCTAGGTCCTGTTAAGTTACATCGCGTGTCCGCTGCATACTGGACTTCTCTTACGCTGGCAGGAGGTACTTCGCTTGGTTCAGGCGTTGTGGGTCTGCGCTGCAAGTTTCACTGTGCCGCCTCCACTCATTGATTCAACCTGGACTCTTAGCTTCCTGACCATGTGGTTACTATTTGAAATCAGTTCGAGTCGGGTTCTTTGATCCGATGGCTACTGAACTGGTTAAGCAATACCCTGTCCATCGAAGCTCGGCTGGGCCCCTTTAGTCCCGGTTTCTTGACTCCACAGGACTACTGCCCTCTGCCAGAGACTTATACGCAGGGAAATTCAAGGGGTTTATACTGACATGCGCTGACAGGTTCCTGCCTCCCTTGAATGCTGATGTAGTCCCAGGGCCACAGAGTTTGCCAACACGCCTAAACCCCATGTCACTACTCACCCAGATATGCTGTGTTAAATACTGGTTACTACTATTTGAACATGTATATATATCGAGATTCAGCTACTTTACATGAAAAGTACGTTATTGCAGCCGCAACACATGGCCGCAGCCCGTCGCGGAGATCAATCGAACATAGTTATCAACGCTTTACCCGCTCACTTCGGGGTCCTCCGACAGGTTCCCTCATTAATATCGTTCATCTCATTTAACATGCGATGTTGCTGTGTGGAGTAACCGATTGGTGCAAAGCAGGGTATTCGGAGACACTTCTGGGGACGGAGTAACAGGCACATAAGTGCGGAAATTGCCTTCCACGGTCTATTCCCTTAAACCATGTGGACCTGGAATCGGCAAATTAAGCCATTTGTTGATATACGCGACGTCGGCCTTGCTAGGATGGGCCGAACATAGGTATTAGTCCCACGTCATGTAGCAGACACATTTTACCCGGGAACGCCACGTCGAGGACGCGCTATATGAAAGTCTACGCAGTGGGTTCCTGATGCTTAAGGAATCTATGATTCAGGAAAGGCACGGTTGTA
This sequence comes from Aspergillus egyptiacus, assembly GCA_025688805.1. Taxonomy (NCBI): domain Eukaryota; kingdom Fungi; phylum Ascomycota; class Eurotiomycetes; order Eurotiales; family Aspergillaceae; genus Aspergillus; species Aspergillus egyptiacus. Next base: position 43,538 of record MU628567.1, on the reverse strand, counting down.
ACAACTGCTGGGAGCTGTGCGCCTGTAACTGGCAAATACTGCGGCTGGGGCGGACTGAGTCACCTGCTCACTGTGCTCCAGAACTGTCCTCATTATCCCGATCCACGAAAAGCATGCTACATGAGGATCGAAGACCAGAGTGCCATGTCCTATGGAGTAGACGCATGGTAACCCCAACTGACGGGAGATAGCTTTACTGGAGGGCACCAGGGAATTCTCCCGCCCCAAATGTATTCCTGCGCGTATCATCAATTCTAGATCCGCATTGCTGGCCCGGGATATATACGGAGCCCCATCGAAATGACCATCGATGAAGCTGGGGAGTTGGGGGGAGGGGGTATTTAGGATAAAACTCTAGTGGCCAACACGCTGTCGTTAATTGAGTGGATGTCCAGGGATTAACGGCCTATGTCTCAAAACCATGAATCAGACCGGGCTGGTATGATACTTCCGCCAATCTGACCTTCGGATTGCCGTAGAATTTATGGAGTAATCCCAGGGCGCAGCACGTTTGGGCTGGCAGTAGGTCCCAGTCAGAGGTGAAGTGGAACGCGAGGGAGATACCCCCTGTACCCTTCTGTCAATATGATTGCCTCAGACTCCAAGATTGCCCAGGTATGCCGTTCATTCGTATGTATAGATGCTACTGAGCCCGTCATTATCGAGCAAGCATACCTCTCACGGAAAGTTTACGTATTGAGCCCGGAGTCTCTCAAGCTGCCCCGTCCTGCCTCATTCTCAGCTCTGCTGTCAGGCTGGACCAACCCAGGTACATCTTGTCGCTGCTCATGAATGTTCTTCATAAGAAGCATCGTCGTGTCCAAGTGTGCCCTCTGTCAGTGTCAACGATGACAGATCACAGACGCACATTGACCATCCGGCACTTCACGGTCTTGCTTAGCATGAAAGCTTGGTCGAGACACTAGGCCGGGATTAATTCGGCCCCTATAGACTCAGCATTGTTGAAACCCTGCAGAAGAATGATAGCAAGAGGCGCCTGATCCGCACCAGGCCGGCCCAGACATCTATTGATGGCACTCTCTAACACATGTGATGGGAAACTAGTCATTCCGAGGTTGTGGTGACTTCTAAGTCACTTATCCCTCGCAGTTCATTCTCTGATATCCATCTCACTTACTTCCCCGGTAGACGTTCTGTCCGGGTTTTCCATCGTGATTATGACAAAATGACACAAAAACCGGACGAGCTGCGGTGGGAGGTTCTTAGGCAAAACTTGAAATACGAATTTGAAGGCTTTTCTGGACAGTAATGACTAGCAGATCTTTACCTTTCAAACAGATGCAGAAAAGTTGAAGTTATATCAGTCTTTACCAAGGGAGCTGTCCAATTCCTGGCAGCAGATATATCCCTCGAGCGCGAGAAGTACCCGAGCACCTACAATGCTCCGCATGGTGATCATCTCATCATCGATGACGCTATTGTTGGGGATAAGATTGGGTTAGGTGATCGGATGTCTCGTGCCACACAAAGATATTCGTAGCTTCGAGCTCTGTTAGTTTAGAACACCAGCGAGTTCTCGCCCTCCATCAGCTACAGCCTTGAGAATCGGTCCCACGATCGCTACAGCGACGTGGTTATGTTGGGAAGACACAGCTGGATCCATGGAGCGTTTACTCAACACCTAGCCGTTCCATCATTCCGCCATGGGCATACTCGTTACAGCTACGACCATTATGAAGAGACTATTCCGACGGCTTTCAGTTCGACTACGACGGCGGACTGCCCCTGCGGGAAAGAATGGCCCATTCCTTGATCCGGCGAATAGGGAGGAGCTGAACAGCACTGGGAGAGTCTAGTGCAGTGCGGTATGTTTGCTGAGACCTCGGATCATAGTGGTGGTGGACTGGACAACTACAATAGTCGGCCAGGCGTAACACCTGTAGAATAGGATGATCTATATCCACGGCACTGCATGTCGTAAGTTGGGGGTAATGGATGGACTACGCAAATATGGCTACAGCGGTGATATATATTTATAGCATCGACTTGAACCTCCTCAGCATGGACATCTAATAATCTAGGTATTACCAGCAGATGCTTCCAGGGCTGGCACTGAAGAACAAGTCTAACAGGGCTACCCCAGCAACTGATATATCAGCTATTGCTGTGGCTGGACCGCAATCGTGTAAACCAGAGCCCTGGCTTGCCATCAAGCTATCCTAGAATCCAACGCCCATATTAAACCCTGACACTGGACCAAAGTGGTGTAAGCCTCATTCACCTTCATGTGCTCCAACTAAACATGTCTGCCTTCTCTCGGGCCCCTCTGGTTCCGAAACGACGCTCTCGTGTCCTACGAAAGCGCCCGACTGTCTCGTAGTTGTCTCCCTCAACCCGGTGGATGGCTACCTGTCAGACAGAAAAAGTGACCAGTCGGCCCTCCTGTGGGGATGATCGGAAAATCGCGGCTGCTGAATCGATGGGAGCAGACGATCGACTCCACTGCGATATTCAATTATTGAATTAGACCTGGATACCTAATCTAAAAGGGTAAATCTGCACGATGCTCCGACTCAGTAACGTGGAAATGTTCACGTCTGGTGCAAGGGAGTCACCAATCGATCCACTCAGCCAGCCATTTGTAGATATCCACGGCTGGCGGGGATTATAACGGAGCCATAGAGAGTCGACATACCACAGATGATCTTCACAGGAGCATGCCAGGGAAAATGCAGTGGGTCGACGCCTTGCTGAGGCCCACCTTTCCGTATACCGACGGCCAATGCTCGTGAGAAGAGATACACATCAGATCAGGTCCCCACTCTTCGGGTTCCTGAGTCCGGACGAACCTGCAAAAGGGGCTCTGGGTTGCTGGAAGCTGTTTAAAGGGCCGCCTGTCCTGCTTTCCCAGGACGCTGGAGACAGTTCCAACTCGATTCGCCATGTTCCCCTCGCTCGCTTCCACCACCCTTGTGGCCCTCACTCTCCTGGCCCACGCTGGATTTGGATCCGCGGTCTCGGTGTTGGAAGAATGCCTGGCACCCGCCGTGAGTCGAGTCGCCTTTGAAGGAGACCTGCTGTACCAAGCCACCGCCGTCAAGCGATTTAACCTGGACATCGACGTTTCGCCCGCCGCCGTCACGTACCCCGAATCCGCCGAGGAGGTCGCCTCGGTCGTCCGCTGCGCGGCGCATAATGGTTATCACGTCCAGGCCGTGAGTGGAGGACACAGCTATGGCAACTACGGGTTTGGGGGAGTCAGCGGCGCGGTGGTGGTCAACCTGGAGAACCTGCAGCAGTTCCACATGAACACCACGACCTGGGAGGCCACCATCGGGGCCGGCACGCTGCTGGGCGACGTGACCAAGCGCCTGTCCGCGGCCGGCGGTCGTGCCATGTCGCACGGCACCTGCCCCCAGGTCGGCAGCGGCGGTCATTTCACCATCGGCGGGTTGGGCCCGACCTCGCGCCAGTTCGGCGCGTCGCTGGACCACGTCATCGAGGTCGAAGCCGTGCTCGCCAACTCGAGCATCATCCGGGCCTCCGAGACCGAGAATCCGGATGTCTTCTTCGCCGTCCGGGGCGCCGCCTCTGGGTTCGCCATCGTCACCGAGTTCAAGGTGCGCACGGAGCCCGAGGCCGGCGAGGCCGTCAAGTACTCCTACTCGTTTGAATTCGGCGACACGGCCTCCCGGGCGGATCTGTTCAAGAAGTGGCAGGCCTATGTGGCGCGGCCCGGGCTGACGCGCAAGCTGGCGTCGACCTTGACGCTGCTAGAACGCGGCATCCTGATCACCGGCACCTTTTTCGGCACCGAAGAGGAGTACAAGCGGCTGCGCATTGAGGAGGAGTTTCCCGGGGCGAACGACAGCAGCGCCATTGTCTTCAAGGACTGGCTGGGGCTTGTCGCCAGCTGGGGGGAAGACGTCGTCCTGCAACTGGGGGCCGGCGTTTCGGCCCATTTCTACGCCAAGTCGCGGTCCATGACGGCCGAGAGCCTCCTGTCGGACGCCGAGGTGGAGGCGATGTTTGAATACCTGGACAATGTGGACAAGGGCACTCCGCTCTGGTTCGCCATCTTTGACTTTCAGGGCGGCGCCGTCAACGACGTCCCCACGGGGGCGACGGCGTATGCCCACCGGGATACGCTGATCTGGCTGCAATCCTATGCCATCAACCTGCTGGGGGACGTCTCCCGGACGACGGTGGAGTTCCTCGACCGGCTGAACGAGCTCACGCTGGCGCACAATGCCACCGATCTGCTGTACGGGGCGTATCCGGGCTATGTCGACCCCCGTCTCGAGGACGGACCCGAGGCGTACTGGGGGGAGAACCTCCCTCGCCTGCAGCGCATCAAGGCCGAAATCGATCCGAATGATGTGTTTCATAATCCGCAAAGTGTGCAGCCGGGGGTGCCCTCAGCATGAAGACCTCGATCTGGACGTTCATATTGATACACGCACATGTATATATCTTTTAGATTCTATAGTTGAACCACCTACTGTCGATAGCTCCGTCCCATGCCAGAGCCGAGTAGATACCATAATGACTGATTTATCATTGGGAGAGGAATCCTGCCTGCAGCATGGATGGTGATATCGTAGCCCTACCCTCCGACCTTCGACCACCCACCCTCATGGCCAGCCCCGCGGTCTTTTGCCGGGACTGAGTCGCCAATTGCCGACCAAGCGGGGTAATCGACGTCACCGGGAATCATCCCTTGTCTACCGCTATTTAGTATGGAGCAGCCTCGTGCCCTCGAGACGAACCACCGACAATCGCTGCCGCCATGGACATCAGTAGCATCACCCGACGAAGCTCAACCGGCGAGGCCATTTCGCCCGGGAGCAAGCGTCCCCGCATTCGACCGTCTCGCGGTCGCGGCTTGAGATCCTCGACTGGCTGGTGAGTCCGTACGCGGGAGGCCCCCGAAGCCAACATCCACCTCGCTTACACTCCGACCAGCCTCACTTGCAGGGAGAGACGCGTCAAGTGCGACGATGGAAAGCCACGGTGCATGCGGTGCACCAAGTCGAATCGAATCTGTCGATATGCACCGGCCGCACACCAGCGGCGTCCCACCGCCAGCGACGAGTCCCCCGGCGCGCGATCAGACCCCAGGAAGAGCCGAACTGAAGCAGAGCGTGATCCAAGCGTCGGCCTGGAGTCCCCCCGGAATTCTGACCAGCCGCAGCCGGACGTTGAGACCGCCGCGTACGTACAGCCTACGTATCCACCCCCTGCCGACGCCGGGCCACTGCAGCTCAACGGTTCGCTCGAGACTCCCCAGGATGACCAGAGCCTGTCCAGTTTGGACCCGGCCTTCTCGACTTCTCCGCTGGGCCTGAGCCAGATCCCCCTGCTTAATATCTCCCCCTTCGAGTGGTACGATCTCCTCGCCCGGGATGCTATTAACGACATCCAACGGTGGAACGAGGCTTCGGCCGGTCCGCCACGCTGGAACTTCCCGGAGATTACTCTTTCTCGTCGGCAGACGCCTGCTCCTGAATGTGCGGAGTCTCGGCACGACGAAGGTCGGCTGGCTTCCCATCATCGAGGAGGCGGAACTGAAGGCCCTTCACTGGATTATCATCCCCTATCTGAGCCATGGAACTCGGATGACCGGATAGCACTGTCGACGGTCGACTTCCGGTTTCTGCGATACTACACCGAAGTGGTCGGGCCCATCCTGGACCTGTTTGATCCCGCTCGCCATTTCACCAACGTCGTCCCCCACCTGGGACTACGGAATATCGGGCTCTTGAAGTCCATCCTCGCGGTCGGAGCAAAGCACATGTCCCTGGGTCTTGCAGATTCATCGGAAGGGGATGGCCCCAGCCCGACTTCGCCAGCAGCATCCGCTCGCCGGTCGTCGGAACCAGATCTTGCACCAGCCCATATGGCGGCACAGTACTACTACGAAACGCTGCACTACCTCTCGCAGACCCTGCTTTATCCCTCTTACGCCGACTCCCGGGAGATCCTGGCGACGTCCATCATGATCAGCACATACGAGATGTTCGATGCGGACCGGGCCTCGACCCGGGGCGACTGGGAGCGACACCTGCGCGGCTCCTTTTGGATCCAGCGGTCGCAGGACAACGACGGCGAGTCGGCCGACGGCCTGAGACGCGCCGTGTGGTGGGCATGGCTCCGGCAGGACATCTGGGCCGCGTTCCAGGCCGGGCGACCGACCCTGACCATCTGGCGTCCGCGGAAGAAGCTCGAGCAGCTGGATCCAGATGAACTGGCCACGCGGATTGTCTACCTCTGCGCCAAGTGCGTCGCCTTTGCCGCGTCGGACAAGACGTCCCCGAGCCAGGATCCCCGGCATCGCATCGAGCAGGGGGACCGACTTCTCCGGGCCCTGGACGATTGGAAGCGGGTTCTGCCCGACTCCTACCAGCCCGTGACGGTTGCGATGGATTCTGAGAGAGCCCGAGGAGTGGGCCAGTTTCCTTCAACCTCTCCTCACTCTTCCAGCTGGAGTGGGACCGTCGAGCAATCCCCCGGTCGAAACACGGTCTTTCCGCCGGTCTGGATCCATCCGGCCAGCCACGCCGGCGCGATGCAGATGTACCATTTTGCCAAGTGCGTGGTCCTGTTGAACCAGCCGACGATGGGGGGACTCCAGGCCTACCGCCAGCGCGAGAGGCAGCTGAGTGAAAGCGTGCAGATGGTGTGTGGGATTGCGAATGCCTGCCAGGAGCACGACTCGGCTGTGGCGTTTGTCAGTGTCCAGACTCTGTTTGGTGGTGAGTATCCTGTTCGATTCGTTGCGGTCTATGCTGACGATGCTCAGTTGGGCAGTTTGTGCAGTCGTCTGAGATGCGGGTCGAGCTGCTGCGGACGCTGGAGAATATGATGCGCATCAGCAAGTTCCCGGCCAAGGGGCTTGTGGACGAGCTTCAGACGGTGTGGCAGGGGTGATCTACTTGGACTCATGCCAGTGAAAAATAACGCTGCTTAATGCAGTAGAGAACTTGTAATTCTATGGACTATATGCAAATACAAAGATCATCCTCGCCCTACCCTAACCCATTCACCACGCCCCAACAATCCCAGCAATCGGGATATCGATCCCCGTCGTGTACGAAGCCCCGTCCGACAACAGGTAGACATACGCGCCCCCGAGCTCCTTGGGCTCCGCCAGCCGGGGCATCCCGCCGTAGTATTGCATCTTGAGGTCCCAGTCCGGCGACTGCTCCACGAAGTAGGTCATTGCCGTCTTGATAAAGCCCGGCGAGATGCAGTTGACCCGGATGCCATGCTTGGCCCACTCCATGGCCAGGGTATGTGTCATATTCCGCACGGCCGCCTTGGTGGCGCCGTATGGCGCTGAAGGAGCCGCACGGTTCGGGCGATAAGACGTCATGGACGCCGTGAAGACGATAGAACCCTTGATCCCCAGGTCAATAAACCGCCGGGCGACCGTCCGGGCGCAGAAGTACGCGCCAAACACGTTGAGATTGAACAGCTGGTCCAGCTGGGCGCGGGTGAAGTCAAACGCCGGCTGGTGCTTGGTCATTCCGGCATTGGCGACGAAGCCGTGGATGACGCCTCGAGCGGCGATGACCGCGTCGATTGCGGAGCTGACGCTCTCTTCTGACGTAACATCGCAGTGGACGTAATGTAAGCGCTTCGGGTTGGCTTTCTGCACGGCGGCGAATTCCTCCCCGGGCTCGAACACGTCGAGGCTGAAGACGGCGGCGGCCTCGTTGGCGAGACAGACCTCTGCTATGGCCAGGCCGATGCCCCGGTTGGCGCCGGTGATGGCGATAACCTTGTCCTTTAGGGTGATGCGCCAGTCATGGTCGGGGCCGGGCTGCGTGTTGAGAAAGGCGGGTGCTGTGGCAGCGCTGCCGGTGCTGTTCTCGTCGGCCGCAGGGGGCATGATGAGAGAGAGATATATATATCTAGGTGGCAAGAGTAAGTAGAACTAGAGGTTGAGTTTCATTCACCTAACTGCGTCAACGGCTGAGCTGGGACGCCCTTATATATCGGCCACGGCCGTGTATGCAGCATCAGAGCACATGGAAACACCAACGTCCACCCGGTAACGGGATTCAATTCCGCATCAAGTGCCCCGGCTGATGCAACGTGCAGCCAGTGATGGATCTCCGGCATCGAAGCGAGCCCGGACCCACTGCGGATGCGTTCTCGCATCGAGGCCACCCGGACGATGATGACCAGCACCAGACATCGCCAACTTGGCATTCTCGCCTCGAGTCGCCATTGGCTTCTCTTTGATCATCCGGTCCGTCTTTCTGTGGAGATTCGGTCTGATCCCCCGGTCAAACCCCGCGTCAGAGGCATCTCCACGGGGTAGGTCGTATGGGTCACCGAGGAATGCGCATGGCTGGATGTAACAACAAAATCCTACACGTGATGCAGTCTATAAGACATCCGGATGCCGTGGGAGAAGGGAAGACATCAGTCTACTCGAGGGGCGGCATTGTGACTGACTCCCTTGCCCATCTCGTTCCACTCCTGCAGACCCCAGCCATTCCAGCATGGAGCCCGTCGACCACAAGGACTTTGAGGATTCTCACGATGAGACGCCTAGCCAGATCGAGGTCAGCCAGGACGTCTTCTGGACCGAGGAGGAGGAGAAGAGGCTGGTCCGCAAGATAAACCTGTTTCTGCTGCCCAACATCTGGATCATGTACCTGCTCTCCTACATGGATCGGACCAAGTGAGTGTGCAAAGCAGACAGACCGCTGCGAACCTGCCTGACTGTTCCGTGATAGCATCGGAAATGCTAAGATCGCAGGCATGGCCGATGATCTCCAGCTCACCTCCTCTCAGTACAGTGTCATCTTGGTGGTCTTTTTTGGCAAGTCTCTCCCTTGCTATGCAGCACCAGGGCTACGGCTGACAGGACACAGTGGGCTACGTGGTGTTCGAACCGCCCTCGAATATGATCCTGGTCCGAACACGCCCGTCGCTGTATCTGCCAGCTATCATGGCCATCTGGGGCGTCTTGACCTGCATCATGTCCGAGGTGAAGCACTACCACCACCTCATCGTGCTTCGGGTCTTTGTTGGAATCATGGAATCCGGCTTTGCCCCGGGTGTGATCCTGATCATCTCCGCCTGGTACCGACGCAATGAACAGTCCAAGCGATTTGCCGTCTTCATGTCCGCGGCCATCCTGTCCGGTGCCTTCGGTAGTCTCCTTGCCGGTGCCATCACCGGGGGGCTGGAGGGCGCCCACGGGATCCGGGGGTGGCGATGGCTGTTCATCGTCGAAGGTGCTGTGACGGCCGGATGGGCGATCATCGCGAAATTCCTCCTCCTCGACTTCCCGGCGACCTCGAGTCGGCTGAGCGAGCGGGAGAGGGCCATCGCCGTTGCCCGACTGCAGCAGGACCTCGTTACGGTCCGAGGCGACGGCGAGAAGGTTGGACATATGAAGTCGTTATGGCTGGCTTTTCGGGATTGGCGGACGTGGGGGTTCATCTTTGGCTATATGGTATTCTAAATCGGCTATCCATGGATCTCGCCATCTTCTGTTGTTCAAGAAAGCTGACTTGTTATCCAGGTCATCGTCGGCTCTTCAACGCTGTCTTACTTCTACCCAACCCTAGTCCGAGGCCTGGGCTACACCGACACTGTTCAGGCTCAATACATGACTGTCAGAGGAGTCACCCCCTTGTCTTACAGGTAACTAACCTCGAATAGGTCCCCATCTGGGCCGTTGCATTCGTCTGCACCGCGATTACCAGTCTCTTCGCAGACAAACTCGCCAACCACCGCGGCCTCATCATCGCCGGCTGGCTGGCGTTCTCCACCGCGACGTCGATCATCGTCTGCGCCGTGTACAATTTCACCGCGCGATACGTCCTGCTCGTCCTCATGGCGGCCGGACTGTGGGCATCCAATGCGGTCTCGCTGAGTTTTGCTTCGTCGGCCATGGGTTCCATGGATGCCGAAGTCCGCGCCGTGGCACTGGCGCTGGTGAACGCGTTTGGCAACCTGGCGCAGATCTATGGCGCATACCTGTTTCCGGAGGACGACGCACCCAAGTATCTGATGGGCTTTGGTGTGATCTCGGGCATGTCGGGGTTTGGGGTCTGTGTTTATGCAGCGATGCATGTTCTGGTTCGGCGTATCAAGGATTGAAAGGGGTCTCTACGGGTGTTTGTAGTCTACATTGTAGCGGTGCTCGGATTAGCCTTGAAATAAATTGCTTGGGGAGTGGGAGAGGAAAGACCTTATGCCAGTTTCTCGGACCGATTTGGTGATAAAAATGATCTTACACTGTGTCCTTACTACCGCTCTCTACTGAAGGGTCATCACATCCATATCTGAGTGTTTGTAGCCTACCATACACCTACGATCTTCTACCGCAGGCCATATAGCCATGGGAAACTTGGCCAGCGCCTAGAAGTGCCGGGCCTTAGTCGGCTAAGGTATATCGTAGATGAGTGCAATTCATGTCCCAGACCAGGCACCGTATATGTTTCCGTCAGCAACCGAGACAAGTATCGGAATGATGAGAGCCTCGTAGTCATTCGACTTTTATGTCATCGGAAGAGGTGATGCCGGGATAGGAAGTGGACGTGAAAACAATGTATTATGCATTCTAAGACGATAATCGAATAAATATTTCTAACTTAATGCTGCATGCCAATCCCCAGACTCCCATTCAGATCCCCAGACTCCCATTCAGATCCCTAAAGTCCCCTCTCAGCACCTCGATCCCGTCGCGCCCAACTTCCTCCACCAGGTCCTTGACCTTGGCTGCGATGCTGGCCGGCGCAAAGCCAAAGTGCTCGTAGACCTCCTTGCAAGGCAGACTCTTCCCAAACCGGTTCATCGACACCGCCGCATCCGCATAGCGCTCCCAGCCGTTGGACGGGTACGCCTCAATGGCGACGGCGGGCTTCCCGGCACGGGGCTTGAGAACAGACTGCTTGTACTCGCGCGACTGCTGCTCAAAGAGCCTCGTGCAAGGGAAGGACACCACCCGAGCGCGAATCCCATGCTCCATCCGAAGCAGGTCCCGCGTCTGCATCGCGTAGCTAATCTCGGACCCGACTCCAATCAAGGTCACGTCGAAGTCGTCGCCGTCGGCCTCGGCAAAGACATACGCGCCCCTTAGCACACCATCCCCCGAGGAGTTCTGCGGGTACTGAGGCAGACTCTGCCGCGAGAGCGCCAGGATCGTGGGCGTCTCCGTGGCCTGGAGGGCAGCCATGTAGGCGCCGGCGGTTTCCTCGGCGTCGCACGGCCGGATGAACAGGATATTCGGCATGGCGCGGTACAGAGCAGAGACGGCGACGGGTTGGTGTGTTGGTCCGTTCTCGCCTACGCCGATGCTGTCGTGGGTGGCGATGTGGATCTGTTGCAGGCCTTGGAGCGCCGCCATGCGGACGGCCGCCGCCGCGTACAGGTGAAAGACCAGGTATGTGCTTGTCAACGGGATGAAGGTGCCCTTGTTGAATGCGGCGAGGCCGTTGGAAATGGCGCACATGGCGTGCTCGCGGATTCCATAGTGTATATATCGACCGCTGTAGTCTCCGTCCAGGCCGCAAGCAGTTCGGAGGTCGGGCTACCGATTGTCAGTACACCTATTTGGGGGGCAGGTAAGGCTCAGCAGTGTACTTACCGACTGGAAGTCGACCTTGTTTTTGAAGGCGATATTGCACGAAGGCGTGAGATCCGCGGTGCCGACCAAGACGGACTTGACTTTCTGTCCAAGGGCGTTGGTAATGACGCCGGCCGACTTTCGCGACGCTGTCGCCGCAGTCGGTTGTTCTTCCTTGCTGGGGATGCACTTGGTCCAGTCTTCGGGCATCTTGCCCGCGACACGGAGGTCAAATTCAGCGGCCAGCTCGGGGTGGTCCTGGTGATACTTGACGAGCTCCGCCTGCCAGTCCGCCTCGAGGGCCTCGCCACGGCCGGGGATGTCGCTGAAGAAGTCATACACGTCCTGGGGAATGTGGAAGTGCTGTTCCGGGTCGAGGCCAAACGCCCGCTTGACGTTGGCCACCTCGTCGACTCCCAGGGCGGCGCCGTGGGCGTCCGCAGTGCCGGCCTGCTTGGCTCCGTAGCCGATCGTGGTGCGGATGTTGAGGAAGGTCGGCTTGTCGCTTGATCGGGCGGCAACCAGAGCGTTTGCGATCCCTTATATGTGTTAGCTGTGGTCTGGATGGAAGTGGAAGCGGATCTCTGACATACCAACAACATCCGTTTCGCCGTTGTATACATCCACCACGTTGAACCCCGTCGCCCGCATCTTGGTGTTGATATCCTCGGTGTTGGCCACATCGGCCGTCCCGTCACAGGTGACTTGGTTGTTATCAAAGATCACGCAGAGATTGTTGAGTCGCCAGTGCCCGGCCAGGGAGAGTGCCTCCAGTCCCACCCCCTCCTGGATGCACGCATCCCCGACCATGCACCATGTCATGTTGTTGACGACCTCGTGGCCGGGCTGATTATAGGTCGCGGCCAGATTCTTGGTCGCCATGGCAAGGCCGACTGCGTTGGCGAGCCCTTGGCCGAGGGGGCCGGTGGTCACCTCGACACCCTCGTGTTCGATTTCCGGGTGGCCAGGACAGACCGAGTCGAGCTGTGCGGAGTGGTATGATTTGAGTTGCTCCAGGGTCATGCTCTTGACGCCAATCAGGTGCATGAAGAGATACTGCCACAGACAGGCGTGCCCTGGGATGTTGTTAGCATCGCCCATCCTTGCTGCGACGAGAGATTGCGGTACCGTTGGAGAGAACAAATCGATCACGGTTAAAGTAGTTGCAGTTGCGTGGTGAGTACTTCATGACGTACTTGTACAAGGCAATGCCGATAGCCGCCATACCCATGGGGGATCTATGCTAGCGTGTTAGCCATCTGCTGTATACTGGAGTAGTTCTGAGATCGACTTACCCCGGGTGACCATCCCCGTATTGCTGCACCAGGTCGGCAATGACAGCTCGAAAGACATTCATCACCCGCTGATGTTTTTCGGGACTCTCGAATTTCAATCCAGCCCCCGAAGACCCGTTGGCAAGGGCCGAGACGCCCTTGGCCAGCACCGTCTCGACCGGCTTCGGGAGGAGTTCCAACGCAGGTGCCATGCTGTACTTCTGGGCTGTGAAATAGAAAATAAATGTCTGATAGAGGCACTGGGTATACCAGGCTGTGGTGATCAGTTCAAGAAATCGAGGGGATTACCTGCCCTTATACTCAACCCATCTTACCAGGCATCTATATATTGTGGATGAGGCATGAGGGGAGGGATCGAGACGAGACAGGATAGCTCAAAGCTCATGATGTTCATAACGACCAAACCAAGTGTGTAAGACTGTATACAGTTTATTGTCTCGTGAGGTTTTGGTGGTGTAGTCCGGGGATACCTCGCATCGAGGACAGTCGGAACGACCCCGAAGGTGGCCTCGATGCGAGCCATTCTCTTCTCCACAACTCCAGACAAACCCGGGGTTATCTTAACCTCTCAGAATGCGTAGGCGTGAATTTTTCAAAGCGCAATGATCACATGGTGAATCTCTTCCTCCTTCGACTGCTGGATGGAAGCCCTCCACTTCCTCAAGCAAGGTTGTAGCCTGCATCCTAGTGGTATGAATCGTAAATATATATCCGCTTGAGTCTTGGTAAATCTCTGCATTCCGGTCCTAGAAGTGGTATGCCCTCGACAGTATCCTCGGAAGGGGAGGAATTGTCGACGGCAAGCATCTCTGAGCCCTATATGGCAGCCCCAGGTGAGATATTATTTTATAAATAATATACCGGAAGACCCGTTTCCCCCGATGGGCAACCTCAGACTAACATTTCTCGACTCATGGATAGTAACGACCCCGTTGACGGAGATCTGAACAAGAACCGCACCCCAGTGTCGGCTGAGATATTCAACTGTCCCTTGTCTCCCGCCAGCTGCGGTGCCAAAACCAAGCTACTTAGCATGGCTACTTGTCGATGAGCCTACAGTGGTACGGCCTTCCTTCCAATGGCGCAAAGGCAGCCCTCGGCAAGACGGCGTACTCTACAAGCTGGACAGAAGACACAATCTCGCAGGTGGCCAGCGAACCTCCCGACCCGGGCAAGGACGCTGGCAACAGTGATGGTCGAATAAGCATAGCCATGGCTTCCTCCAAGGGTTCGCCCGAAGGCGCATTCACGGTGGAGCAGGTCGGATTGGATGGCCAACGACAACTTCTCGTCTACGGCCGCCAAGCAGCCCCCGGATCCAACTGCAGGTTGTAGGAAAGGATTGACATGTCGGGCCGCTGTCAGAACCACTCGCGATCGTCCTTACTGCTTGGCAATGGTACCAGCCAAGGTTGGCTTGCTTTTCGTGACCCGGAGGCTTCTGCTGCGGCGTTCCCCCTTTCCTCTCCCCCGTTCCTCAACATCTCTATACCCGCATCCTACGTGCTCTCGCCTGTACCACCCGGCGCCAGCGCACCGACAAGGAAACGGAGACAGAGGAATGGATCCGGACCGCGGACCGGCTGGCCAGGCCGTCCTTCGACACGGCGAGTGCAACGATACCGAAATCACCTGCGGCCGTCGCGATAACGCCCTGTCCATCTGCTGCGGCGATGACACCTATTGCGCCGATGGTGCCGTCTGCTGTACGATTGGGTCAGACTGTGACCCCATCATCCATGAATATCCATCTTGCGGGACCATGGATCTTTACTACTATTATGAATACTTCTGTTGTGATGGGGACTCCTATGGCTATGTCGCGCCGAATGGGACACCTCCTGGTGTCCCCGATTCTGGCTGTGCACCGTATTCATATGGGGGCAACAAGTCAAACCTTATCACTCCAATTACTTATGGTATGCTGCTTCCTGTGGTCTTGAATCTTTCGTGCTCCATTTTGCTTACTGTTACTGTGTACGATCCAGGGGGGATTTCGGCAACGTCAATCACAACGCCTGCAACGTCCATAACAATCACTGTAACGGCTAGTCCTGGTACTTCGACGACGGCGCCTACGGGGGCTACGAACCCTACATCTGATTCCGACTCCGACTCTCCCTCCTCCTCCCCGTCGACCAACACAGGAGCGATCGCCGGGGGTGTGGTGGGCGGCGTTCTAGGTCTGGCTCTCCTACTGGCAGTGATCGTAGTTTTGCTACGCCGGAGAAAGCAGCCAGAGACGCTTCCTGAGTTGGATACGGGCGACGCGGCAGCGAAGAGGGAACATGCAGAGCTGGACGGCAATCCTGTCAGGGCAGAGCTGGAGTCTGGAAGGCTGGCTCATGAACTGCAGGCTTGATAACTGTGTTAAGATATGGCTGTCAGCTGGAAGGACTGACACTGGTATACGACATGGCCAGGGAAGCTATTCTGGAGAATTACT
The DNA here is from genome assembly GCA_025688805.1 of Aspergillus egyptiacus. Lineage (NCBI taxonomy): Eukaryota > Fungi > Ascomycota > Eurotiomycetes > Eurotiales > Aspergillaceae > Aspergillus > Aspergillus egyptiacus. The sequence goes on along the minus strand of MU628567.1, from coordinate 28,243 downwards.
CAGAGAAGTTTTACTCCGAGGTGCTTCCATCTTGGCTGATGGTAAGCCACTGCAATCCGAGGTGGAATACATATTCAACTCGTAGTGCTCTGAGTCTGGGGATTGGCTATCATAACTCACCTTGGCCATGGAGGCTTGGAAAGTACTACCATCGAGTCCCGCCCCCGTTGAAACTGGACGATCCCTGAGTCAGTGGGCCGGGTTAGGCTCCTTGACTGAGATTCAGATGGCCTCTCCGACTCCAGGGCTGATCTACTGCCAAACATACCACCCTACAGCAAGAGAGAAGTGTCGGATCGGCCAAGCATGACTCACCGAGTGGATCAGATGCTCTCCGTTTGCAGGATAAGTCATAGGTATCGTATTATAGGTCTAGTTTAGGACTCAAATTCAAGCATGGATAATACATAGCCTGGAAGTACCCTCCAAGCTGGACTGCCACAATGCAGGGGGCTTTGTGTTTAACTGCCCGGGGCGTAGGGTACATCGTTGCTAAAAACAATCCACACCCCACGTGCACTGGAATCATCTCCATCAGGATTATAGTCAAGCTTATAGCATGTGCGCGATTTGAGCTGTTGGCCCAGATTGTTCGAGTTGCAATCGGCCCAAAGCGACTCAATCCCAAGGTTCCAGTCCGACTCGCTGAAGACCGCGTAGACGGAAGAGGCAACCATGTCGCCGCCGTCAATCTCGTCGAGGCCCCATGATTCACAGTATCCGAAGCTGTCATGAGGATCATTATCCCATTCATAGCCGGCGATAAAGTCGCCACAGGAGCTGTCTTTGTAGAAGTTCATTAGGATGTGACTCTCATCGGAAGGAGAATGAAAGGTGGTCGGCGTGGCGTCAACGGAGGTCGCAGTCGGGGTTCCATGGGTAATGCTGGTGCTGGTGCTCGTGCTGGTGCTGGTGCTATGGCTGCTAGAACTGGTCGTGGTACTGGTGGATGAACTATGTTCGGTGCCAGACGACGTCGAAGTGACTGTGATTGTATAGCCAGCCCACCGCGTGGCATCCCAGACACTCCGCTGGCTGACGATGCTGGCGGAAATCGACGACAGAACCGAGTCGGCCACCGTTGGCTCCGGACCGAGCATGAAGGTGTTCGTGATGGTGGAATATGTGCCCGTCGTACTGATGGTGGTGGTCGTCGTCGACGCAGTCACTGAGCATCCCTGGGTGGGCGCGCAGTTTGTCTGATAGTGCGCGCGTCAGGGTCCATAGAACACATTATCTGGAGAAGAAGGTGATGGCACTTACGGATGTCGTTGTCGATGAAGACGCCATTCCGGAGGAAGAGAAACTCTTGATGTACACCGTGCAGATGTCGGCCGTTTCCATCGAGTCGCAGTCTTGATTCTCACCTTCGTTAGGGCCCAGCGAGCCGGTGCTGCCACCGCCGCCACCTCCTCCGGTGATGATGCAGTCACCTGGAAGAAGCTATTTGTTAGTAACTGATTCTATCGACCTGGATAGGTGATTGTGTGCGTACCAGTACCACAGCCCGGTCCACAATATTCCAAACCGCAGCCTCCGCCACACCACCAGAGCCCACAGCCCCCATCACATCCAAACAGTCCACAACCCCCATCGCAGCCAAAAAGGCCACAATCCAGTTCACCACACCCGTCGCAGCCCCCTTTGCTGGAGGCGCCCTTCGGCGGTCCAATGTCAATCTTGATTGGAGGAACGGGGTCCTCCGGTGTGACCGTGGCATGCGTGGCCTGGGGTTGGATAGTGACTGGGTGAGAAGTGCTGTAGAACACCGGCGTGCCCGTGCTGTCTGTAGAGGATGGCTGACTTCCGCCCGTCGAAGTCCCAGCGGGGTCGCCATGACTGATACAATAATAATAGTTGAGCCAGACACCGCTTGCACAATCATCGCCAATATCAGGGTTCCATGATTCAAAGTCGGCCGCAGAGATATCAAAGCGATCTTCGATGCTCCAGCAGGAGTCACCATCCTGAACTTGGTAAAACTCCGTGCAACCGGGTGCCATATTGGCTGCAATTTGGGATGGGGTCGCCACAGCTGACGTTGTCGAAGTTGAGCCGGTAGCAGAGGTGGTTGTGCCGGTGGCCGTGGGTGCGACAGTGATTCCGGCCAGCTGGCTCTCCGCGACCAGAGTATGGTTGACCGTGGCCGGGGGGATCGGAGTAACGCTTCCCGGGAGGGTCAGCACGAGGGAGGGTGGTGCAATACTCTGGACGGGGGTCATGGCACCGGCGGTGTCATTGCTGGCCACGGTGACTGGCCAGAAGGGAATTGCAGTGACCTCGAAATCCGGCACCGAAATGGTGGTGGTCGTGGTGGACACTCCTCCATCGACGCTGACGAGAAGCGAGGTCGTCAGGGGTGGCCAGGTGACGGTGGTTGGCGTCGGCAGGGGGAGTAGGGGCAGGATGAAGGTACAGGGAGCCTGGCAGGAAAGGTCTGGCGAGTCGCTATCCCAGATGTCGGGAGAGACATAGAGCTCTCCGCTTCCTCCAGCGGGGAATAGGTCCGTAGCGTTGGAAATACTCTCTGTGCAGGTTAGATTGATAGGGTTGCAATCAAGTGTCTTTAGAGGGGCCATACCAGCCAGATTTCCAGACACATCCTCGTCAACAGCCCAGACGAAAACACTACAGATCGATCATCAGTGTCAGCACGGACAGAGCCCGTAGGAGAATCTGGTGTACGCCCACTCACCCTTCCATGCACTTGGAATTGGCAAATTCGAGCTTGATTTGAAGCGTTTCAGGGTCATCATATGCCACCCATTGATCTTCGTCAAAGACCGCGATTTTCACCGCCGAATCCGAGTCCAGCCAGACGGTTGGGTTCCGGGATGGGTCATTGACGATATATTGAATCTCATCATACGAAAGGATGCCGGATGTCTGAGAGCATAGGCCGGGGTTTCCTGGTTCATCGTGAGATTGGGGACTGGTGATACGGAGTCGATTGAACATACCGCCACCGCTAAATGGACATCCCGGCTGTATACACGAGGGGTCTTCAAGGGTGTAGCCTACAGAGGGTTAGAATCGACCGTCGACCGAGATAGCAGGAGCTCCTACTGCGCCCGTAAAAGCCCAGGCCCAGGTTAACCTGGCTGGCTGGGATGTCATTGTGCCAGAGCAGCTGGAGACCCTTGTCAATCATGCTGAGGTTGGTGCTCGCATAGACATAGCTGCCGATGGACTCAATGCCAGCGTCCCAGGTGCCATGGATATCATACGACATGAAGTTGAACTGCCGTTGTCAGAACGAGTTGAGCTTTAGAAGGTCCAGAACCTACCCAGTCGACTGTTTTCGCGAGGTTGACAATGTCGAAGTGCTGAAGATACCAGTAGGAACTCGGCAGGGTGATGGACAACCCATACGAGTCTCCCATGGAGGAGCGGACATTTTCCAAGAAGGATACAAAGTTGTCGTAGTCATCAGGGGTGCCAGATCGATCTGACGCAACTGGATATTCCCTGGAGAGTCTTAGCAAGGAAACATATAGAACCAGGCCATTGGAGCCCATCGAGAATACATACCAGTCAATGTCAATGCCATCCAGGTCATATTCCTCCAGCACGTCCTTCACTGAGTCGATAAATGCCTGCTGAGCCGTATCAGATGCAGCGAGGTCAGACAAGACATTCGCATATGGCCCTGGATCATTCATGTCCCAGCCGCCAACGGAGATCCAGAGCTCGACGCCGTACTCCTTGAGCGCTGCAAATTGAGATAACGTGTCGGTTTGGTTGGATGCCATGGGCGTCAATTGATAGGTGTCGGGGTCAATGTAGAGAAAGGAGAAGAACAGGTGAGTGTATGCCCCAATGGGGATCTAACAGAATCATTAGCGACGCCTTGCGGGTCTTACAAAAGTTGACTGTACTTCTTCTGGGGTCATTGCTGCGACACTGTTAGCATCTCCATATTCAAAGAATCCGGGCTATCGTACTGTTGCAACTGTGATCCAGGTTCCACGCTTCATAGTAGCCGATGCGCCTCGTCACCGACGAACTCCCGGAGCATGAGGGGGAGGGCCATTCAGCATCTCCACAGAAATCAGACGAGGTGCCACCTGTTCACCAGATCAGACTCCATTCCATGTAGACAAGGCACTGTCTCCTTACAGAAACCAAATTCACTGCAGCAAACATTCAGGGGGCATGACTGGGAGGTTGAATAGTTGGAAGCTGTTGTATAGTTAGCAACCGGTATAGGCATGTCCGGGATGGTAGATACCCCAAGTCTCCCCCCAGCCCGGATAGGTACCAGGGTTGCACTCCGAGAGATGGTGACAGGTGCCATTCAAACTGGCTCCGGCGATGCAAGTGCTCCCGCAGTAGCTGGGACCATATCCACAGACCTGGGACACGCTGGAGCAGCAGCCCTCCTTGCAAGGGTTTTCCACGGAGCAGGGGACATCGTCTGCTTGGGTCTGCGAAACCAGAAGCAGCAGCTGAAAAGCCGCTGCAAGTGTGCGAGGAGCCCACATCGGAAGCACTTGATCCCACGAGGGTCTTTGCAATAGAAGAAAGAGCAGGGCCGCTCAGGAATCAAGATTCGGGGAGGGGAGGGAATCCATCGACATGGCTGCCCTTTTTAAGAAGAATCGATCGCTTGATTCAGCTAAACTGCTTAGCGATGTAACTCTCCAACATGGCGCTTGGGAACCTTTGAGTGGGCTACTCTTGATACACAGTACATACATCGTGCTAGTATGTAGCGACGAACTCCACCGTCCAGAGAAGGTCCCGATATATCCGGCCTGGACCGGCCAGTCGATGTAATGGTCTCGTTAGTATCCTGTAACTACATCATAATCTCACGCCCTGCTTACGATGGAGTAAGAGGGATTAATCCAATACGCTCGGTGAGACCGAGCGTGGTGCACGGCCTCGCGAGTTGGTAACTCCTCCGAGCCTCCGGAGAACTTAATAGAGTTCCCAGGCGCTAGCACTGAGCTATGTAACGTCCTTTCATCGATTCAGCTGAGGACGTGTGTGGGGGGAGTCTACCACTCAGGTCACCACGATGGCTCTCTTTGCAGTTCGTCTTTGGGGGCCAAGCTGCGAAAAGTGGGCAAGCATGAGTCAACCGGTGAAACTAAGCTTTGTGCCAATCTCACTCAGGGGTTAGGCAAACTATGTCCGGGTCGACTAGCTAGCTAGCTTGCAGCCTTGCAGTCCTAGTCCGACCCACTTTGATAATATCGAAGATTGGGGGCCTGACCTGCGAAGCCTGTAGCATTCACCTCCCTTCAAATCAGTGAGCCGTTGTTCTATTCTGGATTGCTGGATTGAGATATCACTGCTGTAGGGTGCAATGGTATGCTGAGCATGCAATGAAGACAGTGGAGGCTGTATTCGCAGTCCTGAAAGTCGGCAATTTAAACTGAGGATGGACACTGAAACCCCGGTGGAGAAAATCACAAAGCCCGCTCTGCAAACTCTGTTAGCCTGGCATTAGGTCAAAGCTCCACCATCCTACGGTGACAGTCGACATAACCAGTGGATAAAGGCCGCTACGGAATGAACCGTGGGATGTTTGCCATCAGCTTTTGGTGAACAAGGTATCAGCCCCGGAGAACTGCCGGAGTCGTAAGGATGTAACAGAAAGTAGAAGCTAAGCGTGTAGGGATCTTAGTGCGTTAGGTATTTCGGGCTGTAGAACCGGATCCATCGCATATAAGGGATGATTCTGCTGTCGGCTGGCTCTCTGATCCCCGGCCTTCCACCACTTGCTTCTGCTGCTGCTCGGAACCATGCGTGTCTCAACCATTCTCCGGCCCTTGTGGGCAGTAGCCATCTTCAGTTTGGGCCTGGTGGCTGCGGCTCCCAGGGGCAAACCCCACAGTGCGCTCAGTAAGAGAACGACGGCGTATTTCTGTGATAGTGATGCGACGGCGACCTTAACCTATTCATTCAACGAGATGATCCAAATGGTCTCTCCTCTCCCTCACTTCTGCATATTATAGATTCCGAAATTAATGAAGATTGCTCGCATAGTTGAATGTGGCCATTTCACGAACAAACAGTCTCCAGGCCTTCCTCGCCGACCCGCCGAACCATATCACCGGACAGGGCAACTTGCTCCAGTCGACCCTCTACACCTTCGAGTCGATCTTTGGCCGATTAGAATACGGCGCCGGAAATGACCAGAATGATGAAGCCATCCAGCGGGTGGAAAGGGTTTTGAGTATGGTCCTGGTAGACCCTGGAGGATTTGTCAAGACTGATCGTTGCTAGACCTGGCCCAGACGATGAAAACGGGCATCCAGACTATCAACTCGAACCCACACCTGGAGATCTACTGCAGTGATCTGTGGCTCATCAGTGAAGATCCAGAAGGCGACATCAGTTGTAAGAAGCTTCTTCATTGGATCATCCTTCCCCGAGCCTGACCTTCTGCTCTGCACCGGACAGTGATCAATCCGTATCTGTACTGGGACAATCGAGAAACCCGGAGCGGACCCCTGGCCATCGATTTTGAAGCGGCGGCGGGAGTTTGCAGAGACGATGAATCCACCCACTATGCATGGGTGAATCCTTACTTATCGTCCATAAACACGGCCAGTGGACAGACGTCCGTGATGACCCTGTGCCAGGATGATCTGGCGCGGTGGGCGTCCCGGTATCAGAACGGCAAAACCATGATGTCGTTTGCCGACCAGCTCTTTGAGCACGGCCAAATCGCGTTGAATGAATTCCAGGGCCAGACCCTGACTACGGCGTTGATGCACGAGCTGACCCATGCCCCGGCCATCGTGGGTGCCGATTATCTGCGTACGTCTCCCTGTTGCCGATCATCTACTGAAACCATATTGCAATGGATAGGATGCTGACTGCGGCTCGACTGCAAAGTGGACCAGCCATGTGAGTTAAACGGACAGACCACCAGCGCCTATGGCTGGGACTGCATCACCCAGCTGGCGAAAACCCCGAGCACCGCTCTGAAAAATGCCGGTATGCCTCTCAATCTCGTTGATCTTCCTGAATGAAGCTGTAACCAGGAGTATGCTAATTGGCGGTGCTTACGATAGATTCCTTTTCATTTTATATCACAGGCAAGTGGCTGGATCTGCCATCTTTTTCTGCGGGATACTAACGAGAAACAGCGATGTTCCTGTCCAAGGACGATTGGTCGACTGGTGTCTCTATTCCCATTCCCGCGGATGTTGGCCCTCCAGATGAGAATGGGCTGGCGAGCATGATGTCCCAGCTGGAGATTTAGCCAAGGTCCCGTCTCGAGGGGTCGGATTGGAGTTTCTGCAGTGGATGCAGAAGTTGACTTATGGAGATCTGGCTACCTGGTGTGACGATGAGGGAGCTTGCAGTAGTAGTAGATGATCGAGTATCGGCCTTCCAATCCTAGTCTCTCGTCGAGGATCGATTGAGTCAGTTGAGGTTCTGCCTTTCACAAAGCCCGTGCAGGGAGTATGTAGATCGTCTCTACAGACATGCTAGTTGCCTATTATTATTATATCCATGTTCACCGAGATTGCATAGGAATAGGCTCCTCAAGAATCCCATTGATATCACGTGCATCAGGGTTATTTTCTCTTAGCTAAGCTTTGCGGCATAAATTAACTAGTTCGTTAGTTAACTTATTTAGTTAGAAGTTAGTCATCTCCTTTCTCTCTGTCTCTATTTATTTCAGTCTCGCTACCAACCCTGACTCCATCATCAGCTCAGCTTGAATATCATCAACATGCCCACCGGACAGGCAGACCCCAGGCCCTGCCTGAGCAACATCGCTTATAATTCCACACAAGCGGACCAGCTGCCCGCTGTTCCCGTCTTGAGTATCATCCACTTCACCTTCCACACGGGAGTCGATGTCTCAAAGTCACGGCAGCAAGCATCTCTATTATGGCAAAAATCATTAATGTTCGTGACGACAATTCCCGGCTTCCAGCACCTGTATTGGGCTCCCGTCGATGCTGCTTCGCCAAATCAACAAGTGATCGTGCTCATCCAGTGGGACGGCGGCCATGCCTGGAAGCTCTTCCAGTCATCCCTGGGGTTTACCATGATGCTGGGTTATATCCAGACCGTCTCCAACCGGTGCGTCCAGCTGGCCCTGCCGACCACTCTCTTCGACTGGGATAGTGTGCTCGAGATCGTCTCATTCCAGCTCTCTGAGACCGGATCTACCGCTCAGATGGATCAGAAATCACAGTTCCGATCCAAGTGGGAATCAACAATGTCCCTCTACCCCAGCAATATCACCGCGGAGTCTGGGTTGATCCATTGTTGCGGCGCATGGCTGGAACTCGATTCCCCTGCGGAAGATCCATTCTTTGTTGGCTTGCTATTCTGGCGATCGAACCCCAGGATGGGGAATTGGCATCAAGATGAGAAGTTTCAGAATTTCCGGCTCCAGATGGCAGATCTGGTGAAAGCTGCAACCGGCGTGGCGTCAGCATGCACCACCCGCCTCAACAAAGTCGCTTCCACATCTGCTATGCTGCAGCAATCTGATGCTTCAACTCCAACCACTGCACAGTTTAAATCAAACCACCCCGTTTTTCAGGCGCCGGTTACGCCTGAATACAGTATAAACAAATCGACATTTTCCGAAAACAAAGACCAGCTGCATCTGGAATCCATGAGACAAGCACGACAAAAGCCCCCTCAGCGCATCGCCGGCGGACCCGCGGGGGGTTGGTTCCCGATGGGCACATTGTCTCAACATCATCTACCCCATCGGCAAGGCTATCCTGCGACTCCCAATACGGAGTGGATCTCGTTTCGCGCCCGGATGGAAGATGCACGGGTAGCCGGGTTTTTCGAGGATCTCCGGAGGAAGCTGTGGAGCATGGGCGATTGTCCACACATCTTCTGGGGCAGAGATCAAGAGACGGGAGGGCAGATTTCATTATTTATGGGTACGTGAGCTTCCAGTATTGGCTACAAATGGGATGGTAATAACGCTGGTTATTTAGAGCTTGAGCCATCCAAATGGCAGGACCCAGCGACGCGAGCACAATTCCAACAATTCATTAAGGAATTCGCAGACAGCTGTGGAGACGCCATACACGACTTGTCTCATCAAAGGATCGTTGGTCCAATTCAAGCCTTCATGGCTCTTTGTCGAGAGATCGACATCACCGTTTTCCATGTCCCGGAGAACGAATGGGACCAGCGGTCATTTGAATATGCATTTTCACTTTTCAAGAGGTAGTTCATATCTTCTGCCGGCCAGCCTCCCGTGAGGATCCCAGGACCAGATTGCTAATGCTCGATTTACCAGGACGACGCAGCAACAGCAACGAATCCAATCCATCCACAGTCCGTGGTCTGCCATCCAAGCCCTGAGCCAGGGATGGATGAGCCCTGGGAGGCCCGATGACAATCACAAACCCAATCATTCTTCATCTGATGAAAATAAACAAACCCGGACGGTCCCGTTCATCTCGGTCTTTGGCTGCGAGAAAGAAGGGGCGCGACAGGAGTGGTACAGCGACTTTGCCCAGCGAGCGCGAACGCAGTATGATCTGCTCGGGCATATTGTGGATTGGCTCCGGAGCTTATCGAAAGACATCACGATCCAGTGTCTACGCTTGGAAAAGGATGATCCGTGGATGACTGCCGACAAGCGGGCAAAGGCAGAACGACAACGGCAGCCTGCGCCGGTTCCTCGGTCTATATTTGACGTGCCGGGGGGTAATAATGCGAACGACGGATTCTGGCAGGTGAAGAGTTTGTGATGCAGGCTGGCTATTATAAGTTTGAGGTGGCTGGTCTGTGTCCTGTGTTCTTACCACCAGCACCACATAGAAGCAGTACATGATATAGTCAGCGTTTTCGATAGAGAGGGTTGAAGGATTCCAATATTAATTTATCAACATAGAGCAAGATGACCACTCTGCCGCGTATTTCCGTATACAGACGTAACTCGAGTATTAAGGATTGAGATAGACATTATTAGTACGCATAGATAGCGTTTGTTAGTCTGCATAACTTTGCCATTCATCAACCAGCACTATCTAACCATGGACAACAGCTCTACAGAGAGCATGCTGAGCCGTCGATTCAAGATATTGACTTTTCAAATCGTGAATCAATGAATTGCACCCGTCGAAGGTAGGATCGGTCATATCCCTGGCCTTATTCGCAGTCGTTGTGCCTACGCCTGGGTGGTTCATATACCCCGCTGTTTGAAGATGGCTCGGTCTTCGTTCTACCTGCCGGCCGGACTAAGCAGAAGTAATTACCAAGTGATACGCTTATCGTCCACAGAACAATGATCCACTTGGCGACTCATGGGGCTCTTCCTCGGGCCGCCAAGGATGCATGACTCGAACGCAGCAGGGCCAGACGTGACGGTTCCCGGTGGGAAAGTGGAGCAGAGGGAGGGGCTGGACTAGCACTCAAGCAGCAGTCAATTTCCGAAAACTAAGCCAACTGGGTGGTGCTCAATCAATGCTTCGCCATGCTTGGTTCTCTTGGCTGTCCCTGGAAGGGTGGAGGGGGAGTCCGGGAACTCTGAGATAGGCCCATGCGTCAATCGGACCAGCCAGTTTATTACTCGGGTAATAGATACTAATAGCAGAGTATGAGGCAACTGGGCCCCGGGCTTGGTTGGACCATTTGCTTACTATCGGCGGAGACATCAAGACAGATGCTTCAGCCCCTAGCCACAGAGACTGACAACCTCAGCCAATACAAATCTTTCTACAAGCTGAAGCTCAGTTGCACTGGGCTCACTGGGGTATTAAGCTGCGCCTGTATTAGGCAGAAAGCGATAGTTTCGCGTTTGGCGAAGTATCACGTACTACATACCGTGTCCAAATGGATGCCTTCAGATCTCTAAGATTCGCTGGAGACGGGGAGTTGAGCCACTTGGTCAATGTGTGAAATAAAAGCAGCAGCTGCCCGGTGCACTAGAAAGGGATTTTATCAGTATCCCTGACTAAAGAATATATGTAGCTTCAGACATCGGATCCAAGACACCAGTAGAAAATCAATTGCCAGGATATTCTGGTTAGAGATACCTCGAAGTACAGGAATAGTCGTGGGCATTCTTAAAGTTGCATGACCTTCTCAAGAGATTCCAAAAGTAATGAGCTACTATTCCTGCAGGGGCATGGTCAAACTATCTGGATACTGAGACCGGATCTATTGCTTCTAGCAGGCTATCTATCACAGATATTTCACAACATGCTTCCTAGCAGGGCGGGGACACGAGTGCCGGATTGTAAATACAACAGCCAGTGATGGCTGTGGAAATAACCTAGTATTCTACCCTCTGGCTGTGGAATGGAGCCAGATAGTGGTCCCTGAATTCCCACAAGATAGCCACAGGGTTCCTATCAACAGCAGGAGCATCTCGCTGTCTACTTTTTATACATAGAAATTATTAGGATGGTATTTGGCCAGTATGCGGATTCTATATTCTCTCCAACATATCGTCCGATTGTCGATACTACGTAGCTGATCCTCCTAGATATGAATTAGGGCTCATCCGACCCAGTTCTATTATTTCAGCCACAGATCAGGATTCAGCAGCATAGAATCGGATGCTAGATACAGCGCTGAGAATATTAAATAATCAAACCAGATCGATCAACTCCCTCGACACCAAATGCGCCTCCCCCAGCACTCCCTTAATGGCCAGGACCAACTCATCAACCGTCCCCAAGAACCGGAGATACGCCGCCAATGCGACGCAATACCGACGATAGTCCTCCTGCCGCAGCATGTCCGGTTCCAGCAGATACTCGGAGGAGCGAGCCTGCCAAACCTCCAGCGCGCGACGGACCAGCGGCGTCGGGAGGATCTCCGGCGGTGCATCCCCGGTCCGAAGGGCCTGCTCGCACACGCCCAGAACGGCCATCACCTCGCCAATGCATCGGTGATCCAAGACACCCATCTGCCGGTTCAGCCGGTCCTTGTATTCCTGCGGCAGCGTCGCAGACGCCACGAGCAGACGCGCCAGGAAGGCATCCAGGGCGTGACAGATCTGCTTTACGCGGCCGAGACTGGTCGCGTCGAAGCGGGAGCTGGAGAATTCAAAGCGGAGATTGTAGATCGGTCCGTCGAGGAGGACGAGCGACTCGGTCAGCTCGAGCCAGATCGGCTCGGTGATGGTCTTTCCGTCGTCGCCGGCGCGGCCCCAGCAGGAGAGGAGCAGGGCGTAGTGGTCGGAGAGCGTGCGCAGGGATCGCGAGAGGGAGTGGCAGACGTGCCGGGCCGCGGAGGGCGGGTTGGGGAGGATCTGGACGATGGTGGCGGCGGCGATGCCGACCAGGACGAGGAGGAGGCGGCGCCAGAAGATGCTGTAGCCGACGCCGGGGTTGCCGTAGGTTGGGTTGTGTCTGGAAGCAGTGTGTTAGTTTGGATTTATCCCGTTGTGCATGGAGTGCGCTCACGTATCCACATAGCTGTACGCCACGACTAAGAGGAAGGTGGCGGCACCCATGATCGCCCCCTGCAGTAAATTGGGAGGAAGGTAGAGACGAAGCCAGAGGAAGTAGATAAACATGACGCCCAGCACCGCGGACAGACCGTATGGGTTGCCTGGGCCATTGCCGGACCCGATATACCAGGCCACCAGACCCAGCGCACCCCCTCCAACCGTCCCAGCGACACGCGCAATGACCGAGAACGTAAAGTCCGCCATGTAGACCAGGAGCGCCGTCTGGCCCATGATCAGTCCCCAGAACCCCTTCTCGCGGTAGAAGAAGCCAGCGCTGCTGGGGAGCACGGCGGGGATGGCGAGGGCAATGGTGATGACCACCATGCGGAGGCCATACATCCCCTCGTCCGAGGTCACCCAGTGATACGTGCCCAGGATGGCTTTGCCCACGGGATGCCGCGTCTGGGGCCGATATCCGCGACGGATGCGGAGCTTCTCCTGGGCTGCCTGGGTGGCGTCACTGTCGGGTGCTTGATCAGGGTTGTTCTCGCTGGTGGCCGTGGTGGCGGGCGCTTGATCTCTCTTACCAAAAGCCCACTTGACGGCGTATTTGAGGCTGGTGGGCCACCAGAGACGAGTTCGAGCCGCATCAGGGAAGGCCGCCGAGGTGCAGGCCAGCAGCGCCTCCGTCTTGTCCAGCGCATTAGCCAAGTGCTCTTGGAAGTTCATGCAGATGATCATGCCGGCCAGTTGATCTGCCCGGTCGTTTTCCTCCGTGTTCTCCCCGAGCACTGGTGCGTAGGCAGATACCAGGGCATCCGTCATCTCCTGCAGGAAGGCGGCTCGTGTCTCGCGAATGAGCGTCAGACAGTCCGTGGTCTTTTGGCAGAGGTCTCCATGCAGAGCTACCGGCGCCCGATGATACCAGTGCTGACGACCGACGAACTGGATGCATTCGCTGGTGACGTCGAGACCCTGCAGACAGGCGTCCATCGCGCTTATACTCAGCTCATTAATCCTACCTGCGATTTTGTCATCCAGTGAGTGATTCCGCGTATACTGCAGCCCTTTGATGAGATCCGCCAGCAGCGACAGGTGGTGCATGCCCACCCTGGCGGGCTTCATTTCGATACCGCCGCCATCTGTCCCATCTATGAAAGATTTCTCAAGGCTCTGGAGGTCCTCCGCCTGCATCCGACCTTCGACCGTGCTGGTGTGGAATTCCGAGAGGGCCAAAATGGCCGCGACGAGCTGCCGGATGGGATCTTTAAAGGTCTGGACAGTTTCGGCGCCCCAGCTACTGATCGAGAAATCCAGGGGCAGGAAGGCAAACGAGGGCTCAAGCTTCCGTTATTCCTCGATCACCGCCGCGCGACCCTTCTCGATCGCCTTTGCATCAAGATGTGCGCAATCTTTGCTGAGCATGTCGAAGGAGGCCCGCAACGGGAATTTGAGCCGCTCGATCAACTCCTCCATCCCTTCCAACACGATATCAGAGGTCGACCGGGGGAAGAAGAGAAGCGAGCACGCGAAGCCGATGCCCACCCCGGCCGCCGCCGGTTTCACGAGAGACAACGGTAGAGTACCGTTGAACGAGGGCAACAGGGGCCCGTAACAAAGAAAGATATCGGCGATGATGATGCCAAAAATCGCCGTCAGGGCCGTTTTCGGGTTCGCCGCTCGCAAGCGCGCCTGGGTGTTCTAGTCAGTCCATGGGCGGGGAAGAAATGCAGACGCAACAGACCATCAGGTAAATATAGACGCATAGCATGCAGAAAATAATGGCCGTGACTCGCGTGTCCAGCATCCAACCGTCAAAGATCATGCGCTGCGCAAGAGCGGCCACCGAGGACCCGCTGGACTGGGCTTCTGCTGCGGCGGCCTGTTGCAGCGAGCCGAGTCGAGCTTGGGTTTCGGCCTCAGACCGGACGGCCAGCGCGGCCTTCATGGTGATGACGCCCCAGGCCCATGCTAGACATATACCAATGAACAGAGAGAGCGCGCCGAGGATATAGACGAAGAGAACACCGGAGGGGGGGAGGATAAAGACGACCATACTGCGTTCATCAACGACGGTGACCCCTGGAACGGGGCAGGAACCCTACCAAGCAAAGAAAGTAGCCTGTCCGAAGTTGCTGGCGACGGGGTTAATGAAGATCAACAGGGCAGCAACCCAGACAGCCACCCAGCAGCGGAGGAAGATCTTGAGCTCGCGGAGGCTGAAGTGGTCCAGAAAAGGAGGTAGTCGGCGCTTACGGCCATTCGCACTGGACGACATGCTTAGAGGGGAAAGGAAGGACATGGGCTGTCGGAAAATAAAGAAAAGAGCGACGAAATTCGAATTGAGGAGAGAGAGAAGGAACGTGGCTACTGCAACCATGGATGGAGCCGTGGAGATGATGCAATCGGCAATGGGCGATCTTATAGCTGCAGATCGGTGGAGCCATCCAGGCAATATTAACCAAAGAGACCGAGTCTAGCATGCATAACTCGATCATAACGACCGGAGTCCGCGCCGGAACCCTGGAACCGACGGGCTGGTCTTCCGGTCTGGGGATAAAAGGGGCTATGGGTATGGGTATGGGTACATGTATGGGTATGGGTTATATTGTTAGGGTTATGTGCACAGCGGTTTCTTCACCTCAAAGCCCTTCCAGTCCGCCAACGTGGCCCGACATTCCGCCTCATACTGTCCAATGCCCCCAATGTACGTCAGCAGCTCCTTCTTCTTGCCCGGGATGTTGGTTCGCGTCCACCAGGAGTCCGTCTCTGCGAACAGCGTCTGACTGCCGGCGTCGACAATCGCCTGTCGCCAGGCGTCCTCCGCTTCGGCCGTCGCCTCCAGGGTCGCCACTCCCTCCTCCTGCATCTTTTTGATCGCGTCGACGATATAGTCCACCTGGCACTCCAGGATCGTGGGGCCATTGGACAGTGCCGTTGGGGCTGCCATCTGAATTAGCACTGGCATTAGACAGACGGAGAAGACATACCTTGAGGGCTGTAGCTCAAGAAGCAATTCGGGAATCCATGGACGAACATCCCCAGATACGTCCGCACGCCCTCGCCCCAGACATCCTTAATATCGGTCCCGTCTTTGCTCTTCAGGTTCATCGCAACCAGTCTGGTCTCTGTCAGATCACTGCCCTTAAACAGAACAGGAAGAGATACGTACGACCCAGTGAAACTCTCAAACCCCATGGCCAGCACGATGTAGTCAAACTCCCGATGCTGACCGTCCGCCGTTTGGATCCCGGTTTCAGTAAATGCCGTGATCGGCGACTGCAACAACGGCACGATCTCGACGTTCTCCCGATCCACGCTCTCGTAGAAGTCATGCTCCAGCGGGGAGCGCCTCGTCAGGATCGGATACGGCGGCTCCAGCGGCGCGAGCAGGTCTCGCTTGACCGGGTCAGTGATGCGCGCCCGGGTCTTCTTGGCCCAGAAGTCGTAGGCGATGCGATTCGCCCGCCGGTCGAGATAGATGTCGATGGAGTTGGCGCCGCCGAAGTGAAAGCCGCCCGCCCGCCAATGGGCCTCGTAGTAGTCGTCGCGCTCGGCCTCCGACATCTGGAAGACGCTATGGGTCGGCCGCAGGATGGGGAATCCCGCGGCCGACTTGCGCCCGACGTCGAACAGGGTCTGGAAGTAGGGTTTCCACGAGTCCTGCTCGGCGCGGGAGACCTCACGGTTGCCCATCGGCAGACAGAGACTGGGACGGCGCATGAAGACCGACAGATGGCTGGCTTGCTTGGACAGTTCCTGGATGATCTGCACGCCTGTGGCTCCGGTGCCGATGACGGCAACGCGTTTCCCCGTCACGTCCTCGTCCTCGGGCCACCCGGCGGAGTGATAGAGGTTGCCCTTGTAGCTCTCCAGTCCCGGAAACTCCGGATGGAACTGTCGGTGCAGCAGGCCCGTGAACAGACACAGATACTTGGCGACGGCGACATGGCCCGCCTCGGTGGTGACCGTCCATTCGGACTTTTCCGCATCCCAGGTGGCCGAGTTCACGCGGGCGTTGAACTGGATGTCCTTCCGTAGATCCAGCACCTTGTCCAGATGGTCAAAGTAGCCCCGGATCTCCTTGTGGCTGGGGAAGCGTTCTTTGAAGTAGTAATCCTTCCAGACCGCGGGGATACTGAGTTGGTAATGCGGCCATTCGGAGTCGACCCGCGCACCGGGATAGCGATTCCAGTACCACACGCCCCCGATGTCTGCGCCCGCTTCGAAGACTTGCACCTTCAGCCCGAGCTGGCGCAGGCGATGAAGCCCGTAGAGACCGCTGAAACCGGCCCCGACGATGATGGCGTCGCAGTGAGATGTTGAAGCCATTACTTGTTTTCTGTATACTTGGTCCACGTACCAACCGGGGCGATTACCCCCATATATCTCCGTTCAATCAGACTATTTAATACTAAGCCCAGTCCTCGGACTAGATACCTAGGTACCCCGCACATTGGACTTCATGGCGCCAGTGTAATCAGCGGGACTTGAATCACGGGTGGCTACTGTCAAGAGGCATCATAATGCACCCTGGTATAGAGAACTACCCTCACCTCATTCGCCGGTCCTTATGCCCAGGAGAGGGGTATCCAGGCCCTGTGGTCGAAAAGCGAGTCACGATGGAAGCCTTCACCGTCGGTAAAAGCTGCCAGATGCGACAACCTCGGGACTCCTCATTCTCTACCCGAGCGGAGGTCCCTGTTCGCCATTCTGGACAACGTTAGGATCCATATGAAGGTTAGACGGCCCGTCTGGGCTGCATCGCCTCTGCTTGCGGGGTTGCGGGGTTGAAGGTAAGCTAATGCAATCCCATTGCTTCCTCTGGCTATGAGGTCCGAAGTTAGTTCTGCCATTTCCCCGATACGGAAAGGAACGACGGTGCTGATCTCTGCACCTTTACTGTGCCTGTGCAGATCCATGCAAAGTAACTGTAGGATCATAATCCCGAGCCTGGGTGTGGTAGAGCCATTCAAGGACGGGAGATCATGGAGGAAGCCTGCAGGACGACGATCTTGCAGCACGCATGGGGACAGGGGCTGAAGCCGTAGATGGGACATCTGTGAGTGCATTCTTGTCGAAATGGCGACGGATTAGGTGGAACCCGTGTATGGATTGCATGGGATCGGACCACAGGCTGGCATCCATGATTCGAAACAGCTGTCTGAAACCTCATCGTGAGGCTCCTGGGTTCACACTTACTGATATCTGGGATACAGACATCTACCTGCAGCCCTATCTATCTGCAGACCGTGATAAGACGGAATTACTGCAGAAACTCCGGTAGCCCTAGGTAGTCGCGGTGACTCCTGTGGTCAAAAGCCAGCAGGATCCCAGGAGTTTAATTTGATCTGTCGGAATCAGTGTCTATGCCGTGTATAGGGCATCTATGGACATAGAGATGGATATGGATCTACGGGGCTTTTGCACTTGACGGTGGTTGACAAGTGAACTACGTAGGTAAAGTGCTTTACTTTCCTCCTGATATAGAGGCTAATCATCATACTCCAGAGATATATTGACAAAAGAAATCTAAAGACTGAATTTACTATACCCAAGCTCCTCTTCTTGTTTTCATCTCTCTTTTTTCATCTTTTTTTTATGTTTTACATTCATCATCACCGACCATCTGCAGAATCAGTCACCATCAACGACGACGACCGTAGCCACGACGTTCAGCGCCCTGCGCCCGATCCATGACCACGCTGATCGAGTCATCCGGGACAACAGTGCGGGAATCATCAAAGCCAGCCTCCGAAGCTTCATACCTTGAGGACCCACGACGCGCCATCGCCATCGACGCATCATACCCACTGCGCGACGGGGCAACAGAGGGCCTCCGCGAGCCTCCATGTCTCGAATACACAGACTCATCTTCATACACACTCCGCGAAGCCGCACCCGATGCCTTCCGCGACCCTCCATGTCGCGAGTAAGCCGACGAAGCATCATCATACCCACTCCGCGACGGGGCAACAGAATCCCTCCGAGATCCGCCATGCCGGGAGTACGTAGCAGTCGAAGCCCCATCATACCCATCGTATCCACTGCGCGACGACCCCGAAGCAGGGAGAGCCCTCGACGAGCCACGGCGCGACGAGGACGCCCTGGAGAACTTCTCGTCCTCATCGTCGTACCGGAGAGACCGTTCAGGCCGGTCGTGGTACCGGGCAGGCGTATAGGAGTAGCCGGGTTGTTGCTGCAGCCACGCGTACGAGGCATTGGGGTAGGCGTTGCTGAACCGGTGGACCGGGGGATCGCGCTTCGGTCGGTCGATGTAGTCGTCGCGAAGATAGAGCGACGGGTCCATCTCGTCGTGCTCGCAGTCATACCCCCCGTGGCTATGTTGGCGGGAACGGTGGGAGTACTGGGAGTACTCCTCGTCGTTGGCGGCGTCGTATCTGCGGGACATTTTGGTCAGGCTGATTTTGGAGTAACGAAGTTTTGGGCAGTTGGATGCTGAATGGACGTGGCTTCGTGGGAGCAGTATCGGGAGATGATGGTTTGAGAGATGAGAGATGATGATGGGAGGATAGTCGAGATGCAGGCCGGGTTATATAGCTACCCACACAAAGCGAGAGGCTTTATCGAGGATTTCTATTACAGAGTAAGCGCTCTTTATATGGTTTCGACTTGATCAGGCCTTTTACTGATGAGACGATCTCTGTTTCAAGAATCAGGGCTTTGTTCGTAGCCCTAGTCCCTGGCATCTACAAAGGTTGCTTACGTTCACAGTTCCAGATGCTTGTCTCTATTCTCTTCCTTTAGCAGGGTTCTATAAATGGTCGCGGAACCGTAGACAATGCCTGATACGCTCCATCGATCCCTTCGAAGTCTCAAAGCGAGGCCTTCTCTTTCCCACCGCGGGCTTTACTCGCTGTGCTACAGATTAGAACCTCAGCACGCACAAAGACCTCGACAGCAAGAAACTCACCTCCCGCAAGCTGCTCCTTCTTCATCCGAAACCGCTCCATCGGCGCCCCCTCCACAAACCGCTCCGCCATCGCATGGGTCGCATCAAACATCGCCAGGATGCGCTCCGCCCTCAGCGGCCCATTCTGCAACCGCTTCGTCTCCATCATACTCTTCCCATCATTGACAACCAACTGCTCCCGCAGGAAGGCCAACACATGGGCCTGGAAGTTCTCCGCGGGCAAGATGCGATTGACAAGTCCCCACGCCTCCATCTCCTCGACCGAGCACTTGCGCCCGAACAGGAGGAAGTCATTTGCGCGGCGGGCGCCGATGCTCTGCGCGAAGGTGCGAGCCGCCCCGTACTCGGGCACCAGGCCGAGCGAGTTGAAGGGCACTTGCATGTAGGCGCCCGACGCGGCGACGATGATGTCGGCGATGCCTTCGAACCAGGCGGCGCCGCCGCCGACGGCTGTACCGTTGAGCGCAACGACGAAGACTTTGCGGTGGTCGATCATGGAGCGGAATATTTCCATTGCTGCATTATATTAACAGTAGGCATGTCTGGTTCGCAATAATCCTGCGAGGTGGGGGGGGCGGGGGGGCTACCAGTAGAGAACCTGCGCATGTAGAATAGCTTCCTGTCGGCTGCTCCTGACCCTGGTGGAGGGACATCCGGTCCGGCTGTACTCGATTAGATACATACATAAAACCGAGCTGAAGGATTTCCCGAAGTATACAGACCTCGAATGTCGGCGCCCGCGGAGAAGAACCGGCCTTCTCCCGTGAGGACGGTGAACACGGTCTGGGGATGCTCATCCAGCTCGCGAAAGGCCGCGACAATGTCCCGGAGAAGGGTGTCATTCCATGAGTTCAGCACCTCGGGTCTGTTCAGCTGCGGGAGTGAGCATCTGGTGTCTACCTTGGGTTATGTTGGGGGCAGTGGCTAACCTTGATGACCCCGATCTGGTCGTGGACTTCAAGCAGGAGGTGGGTATAGGTAGTCATCTTTTCTAATAGGTATTGGAATCAGAGTCTACTGGATAAAACTGCTATCCAAGGTAGTCTAAGGTACCTACTACGTACGTAGTACTGAAGTGTAGGCTGGATGAATGTTAACCGCGGCTCTCGGTTGATATCGATGCCCCGCATGAATGAATTAATCAATATTGCCAGACTCGCGTCCAGCTTGACTGTCTATAAACTATATATATATATATATATCTGTTTAACCCATGGGCAATGCTCAGGATAAAATTCCATGATCAGTTTCATAGCTTTGCCAATCTCTGAAAGTGTGGGGTGGTGATATCCTCGGCGGTTATATATAACTGTTACAATGTCTAGGAGCAACCGACACCACAGCCTAAAAATGCCATCCAATTTCTATACTCAAGGATGATTAATAGCATAACAGTACAATTTAGACGCGGACATCAACGTCAGATTATTAATGAGCGTGCACTCGGTTCACTCAGCCTGCCTGGTACAGTCCAAGAGCCACAATGTGCGGGTTGAGCATCGTCAGGTTGAACGGAGTCACAAAGAGGTCCGAGTCCGTCAACATGACCGCCATGGTATCGTTGATGATCCCGTCATCGGCAAACACGTATCCGCCAGGCTGGTCAGTCCACCCCTGGTTCGGCCCGGTGACGGTCAGAGGCGAGTAAGTAAAGTTCAACTGGTTGCTCCAGCCGACCCATCTCGGCTGCCCGGCGTTCGTCGACGTGATGTACGAGTTGTTCGGCCCGACAGCCTTCCCGGGGGCCTCCCACTCGAAGAACACCCTCTTTCCCGGGAACGAGAGCGGCTGGGATCGGTTGCGAGCTACGGCGGGCGCACAGTTCGTGCCAATCCCCTGGGCGTCCACACAATTCTCGCCTCCGGTAAAGTTCGACACAGAGGGGTCGGCAATCCGAGTGCCCACCGTCTCTGCGCCGTTATTCGGGGTATCGGCCGGCGCGACCCGGTTGATGTTGGGGTTGTTCAGGATGCGCAAAGTCGGGAAGTTCTGCCAGGCCAGACGCGTGGTACCCGCGGGACAGTAGCTGATATAAGGGGCCAGCATGGTCCACTGCCACGACTGCGGCCACCCATTCTGGAACCAGACGCCCATCGGGCTGAGACCGGCCATCTGACGGAAGATCATCTGCTGGCGGGACTCGACCGAAATCGACTGCGAGAGCAGCTGAGACACTTCGCGAGAGTCGAGGTGGGAGAGGAAGCCCCAAACCCCGCTTTCACCGTACCGAGTCAACCGCTGCATAAAGTCCACCCACTCGCGGACTGTCCGGTAGGGGTAGTTGTAAACACATTGCTTTGGGGCTGCCTCGCCGAGCATATTGCTGAGAAGGGTTGCATGACCCACCTCCTGGTTCGCCATGAACTCGATAAGTGACCGAGCCTCGGGGCCCAGGCCAGCAGCCATAAACTCCTCGTCAGTGAAGCGAGCAAGACCGTCGTGGAAGAGATCCAACTCGATATACTCCTGGTACACCCCCAGGGCAATCGACTCAAAGTCCCAGTCGCTGTTGACCATGTAGCGGGGCAGGCTGCCGTTCGTGCCCAGGCCCCCGGCGGGGATGTACGGGGCCGGCATGGGCTGCTGGGGCGCCCCATCAGCGTTGTAGTAGGTTGCCGTTGGATTCGGTGGTCTGGCTGGTATTGATGCCCCCAGGGTGCCCCCGGGGGCCGTTACTGCCCCTGTGGTGGTGGGTGTCCCAGTGTAGGGCCCGTGATAGGGCGCGCTGGTGTACCCATTCACGGTGACAACGTTCTGGCCCAGTGTATCGGCAGGGGCGGCCAGAACAGCCGAGCGAAGGGCAGCAACGTAAAGGATGTACTGACTCTTCATGGTGGACGATGACGTGTTTGTTCGTTAGGAATGCAGGCTGGGAATGCTGGGAAGGGATGGGACCGCCGGAGCGACATAGTTCGATTCTTATAAGGACTTCAGATGATGTATCGATGAGATATGACACGAGTCCACCCTTCTAAGCGTCACATTCGGCCTTCACTCTCGCCTCAGTGATATCAGCCCACCAGCGGATATTTAATCCGTGGAGTCAGGCGCCAGCGCACCTGAAATAACCTTCGTACGAGATATCATTAGGATGCCGGAGGGCTTGGTTACCGCTGAGCTAGCTGTGTGTTTCGCTGGCGGACCAGACCCTCGAATCATTTTTGCCGCCACATGTAAGCTCGTATATGCCAACCACGGTCGCTCAACCAGCTTGTCCAAGGTTTACCTTACCGCAATCTCCCGGTTGCATCATGTGAAAATCGGCGAGTGGCAGACCGATCCCACCAGACAGATGCAATGAAAACCAAAAATGCTTCGGGTCGGCGCCTTTCGAGCATCATAGTCGAACCGCCAGCACAGTCCATGGAGATCGACGTGCCTAGGGACCGTGCGCATGCCAGGGAGATGGTGTGTCCGTGCAGGTAATATTGCCAGTGAGCGAATGCTTCAGAGGACGGCAGTTCTATACCTGCGGATGTTTGTCACTGTCCTTGCGCGCTCGACAGTTCCCTCTGAGAGGCGTTGAGCCCCTTCGGTCGGCGTGCCCTAGATTGGCCGAAGATACTAGGCACTGTACCGACCATGCCGTCCAGTTCTGTACCCAGTACCACATTCGACACAAGCGTCGCAGACCTCTGCTCAAATCACCCGCGGCGGCACAGGTATCGACTGCATTGCCCGTCCCTTCTCTCCAAACCCATGCAGGTGTCACCAAACGGCTTCCGAATCCCGGATCGGGTCTTCCGCCCTCTGCCGCGATGACGATCACCTCTAATAGGGATGGGCAGATCGGGAGGCAGATCGGTCGATGATGGATCTGACAAGCGATTAGGACTGGTGGGTGTTTCTCGGGCCGTTCGACTGGCGCAGGAGGGCTGAACAGCAGTGAACAGAGTGAACCGGATGAGTCATTAGAGCCAGATCTGGTCCCTGTTTACGTACCTCGACTACCTCGGTAGGTCCACGTTGACAAGGTGATTCCAGAACCAGTCAGGCCCAGGCCAGCCTTTTGTCCCCAGAGTCCGGGAGGCAGGAGTCAGGACTAGGGAGGTGAAAAGTGGGACGGGAACTGGAGAGTCAGCTGGAGGACTGGTTGACCTGCATAATTGACTGCATAATCATCAAGGTATGCAGTGGATGACTAACTATGAATTTACCCCCACCTTCAACTTCCAACTCCAAGACGGATTCTTCTTCCCAGCTGTCTTGTTGGCCACGCCAATTTCTGTCCCGCCGGTTTGCCAGTCGAGAATCCTTGGAAATCATAGTCAATCGGATCCATTCGACTTCTGTCGGACCCTGCTCCCGCCACTCACATGCCGGTGGCCATTTTCTGAAAAGTCCCTGCAGCCCCGCTACCCGAACCCGCCCAAATCCTAGGGAGACACTTTGTCGCAACCTGGGAATAAAACCCTGGGGTGATGTGAACTCTTCATCGCCTTTCTGGTTTTTCGTTTTGTTTTGCTTTTTTCTAATCTGGCGTGCAAAACATGCTGCTCAGCGGCCAACTCTCAGATCTTTCTCTCGACGAGAAGCGGCCTCGTCCCGCTGAATCGCTGGTGAAAGACAACTGGGATGGCCCTGCGACCGGCGCGGATGCTGCCAATAATGAGACCCTCTCTCTCGGCCGCATCTATCGTTATACCCCGACCCCGACAATTGTTCTCGATCCCAACATGTCCATTGTCGAGGTTTCTGACAGCCATCTTCGTTTCTCGGGAAAGACACGCGAGTCCTTGTTACACGCCACCATTGGCGAACTCGACCCCGGCGCAATACCGACCCCGAACATCCCCACCCTCTACGGTGCCTTGCGCGCCGCTTGCTCGACCAGGGAGGTCCAGGTGATCGAACATGTACTCGTCGATCGAGGAACCCAGCACAACCTCAGGATCACTCCGATCTCCGTCGAGTCCGCCCTCGTCCACATCGTCCTCGAAGCCCATCAACTTACAGACCAAGCCGCCAGCACCCAGCACGTGTACATGAATGAGACCTACAAAATCCTCGTCGACACCGTCAAAGACTGTGCCATCTTCATGCTCGATCAGCACGGGAACATCGCCACCTGGAACTCGGGCGCCGGTCTGCTCAAGGGTTATACCGCGGAGGAGATTGTTGGCAAACACTTTTCGGTATTCTATGGTCCGGAGGATCGAGCAACCAGGAAGCCGGCCAGGGCACTGGCTGTGTGCTTGCGCGAAGGCCGCATGGAGGATGAGGGCTGGCGATACCGTCGCGATGGCTCGCGCTTCTGGGCCAACGTCCTCATCACTCCCATCTACCAGTTCGGCCAGCATGTCGGATTTGTCAAGGTCACGCGCGATCTCTCCGAGCGCAAGGAGGCAGAGGCGCGAATGATTGCCGCGTTTGAGGAGTCGTCGCGATTGAAGACGGACTTCTTGGTTAACATATCCCACGAGATCCGCACCCCGATGAACGGGATGCAGATCGGCATGACCATGCTGGCCGACACCGGTCTGTCGCCGCAGCAGCGCGAGCATGCTAATGTCGTCCAGGAATCCATGTCGCTTCTGCTACAGATCGTCAACAACGTGCTTGATTACTCCAAACTGTCCTCCGGTTCGTTTTCCATCCAGTCCGATGTCCTTGACGTCAATGGGATCGTCGACGCGGTTGTTCGGAACTGCCGCTCGTCACTGAAGGAGGGAGTCGAACTTGTGACAGACGTCGCACCGGACTTTCCCCAGCGGCTCCGAGGCGACCCCCTACGATACCGCCAAATTCTTCAGAATCTGGTGAGCAATGCGGTCAAGTTCACCGATTCAGGCTCGGTACAGCTCTCGATCACTTTCTCTCCCGATCCAGGCGATTCCACATGTTATTCCGTCAAATCCACCGTCACCGACACCGGCATTGGAGTCCCTGACACTGCAATCAACACACTTTTCACTCCCTTTACCCACTTTGCCAACTCCGCCACCCGGAAATTCCAAGGGGCCGGCCTAGGCCTGTCCATCTGCAAGAGCCTCGCGGAACTCATGGATGGTGAGGTGGGGTATGCGCCGAACCCTGACGGCGCGGGAAGCGTTTTTTGGTTCACCGCGAAGATGGGCGGTCACATAGTCGCCTCGCTTCCGACAGCACGCCGTCCGTCGACGACTCCGCCGAGCGACGTCGTCGAGCAAATGCGGAGAATTGCACCTCAGAAACATGTCCTGCTCGTAGAAGACAACATGGTCAATCACACGGTGATGCTGAAGCTTCTCCGCAGCCTGGGTTTCCAGCGCGTTGACGGAGCGTGGAACGGTGCCGAGGCGGTACGCCTGGTAAAGCAAAAACCACTTTCCTACGACGTCGTCCTGATGGATGTTTCCATGCCAGTCATGGACGGCCTGGCAGCGACGAGGCATATTCGCGACATGGACCTGCAAATGCCGATCATCGCCATAACCGGCAATGCACTCCACGGTGACGCAGAAACTTACATTGCCAAGGGGATGACTGATTGCATCGGCAAGCCTGTCAACCGCGACCAACTGTTGAGCATACTATGGAAGTGGATTGGGACGTGATGCGTGAAGGCTCCGCTCGGGTATGCTTGATCCCATGTCGGCTGCGCATGACGGGTATTCCTTTTATGGAAAGGAGGACAGGATCATGGATATAATTTGCTACAAATTTTTCTTTTTCACGACGCAATCTTCGCAGCCTTCATTCCATTATACACCCACACGTACTACACTCAGGATATCCAACGGCAAGGGGGTCTATCAGCATTCATAATCACACAGTTACCTTGTTTATATGTTCGCATCCTGGGAACGTTTCTAATTGGGATAATTCGACTTCTTGGTTCGTTCCTTCACTAGCCAAGTACGTCCGAAGTACAGACGGGGCTACTTCCTGTTACGACCCTCGGCCTCCTGGAGATTGAGATTGGCCCATTAAACGCCACGCCACTCCCTACCTCTTCCGGTTGGTCCGAATTTTCGACGCTGGTTTTGGTGTGTCCGTATGAGAGTCGGCCATCTCCTGGCTGTTATACAGACTAGTCTGCCGTCCGCGTTTGGCGAACCGGGCTAACTCCCTCACCTGGTTATTGGCAGAAGCATTTGATGGTTCCGTGATCAATGGTTCCGTGATCGCTATGCGCCGATTCATTCTGATTGTTCCAAAGATACGCGCCCTGGTGTCTTATCAGCCGTAAACGGAATACCGCATGGCGCCTGGACTCGCCAATAATTTCCCCTCATACCATCTGACACCTGGTGGCGCTGACAGTCGAGACACCCGGCGCCCTTCAGAAATTGCCACGTTCATAACAGTGACCATGGACAGGACAGTGTATCCGGGCCATATTCAGTTTTAAATGACTTGGCGCAGACCCCCCCCCGGATGATTAGATGCTTGGCAACACTCGGGGTGTTTACAATGTCACCTGGGCATTCCGGGACCGAGATTGAGGGAACTGTTCCATTATACAAAGCTGGGCATGAGGTGAGCAGACACCTGAATTACATTCAAAAACCAGTCGGGAGATAATTTCCGCTGGAGAATTCGAGGAAATCCGACTTGATGACGGGAATAATGCATAGACAAATCTGAAGCGCCTGTGGCCACATTGCCACATGGAGCGGATTCCTGTCATGATTTTCGATCTGGAATCATTGCCGCCGATTGGCTAATCTTAGTTTATTTGCCACGAGCATCGCCCCTTTCAACGGCGGCCTGGACTCGATTCCGGCATCCGCCAACGCGACCATATCTCCAGACAACGACGCTATTACTTTGTATTTTGTACGGTCCGGCTTCTTGGTTGATATCTCCGCTGCCCAATCACAGACGGGCTACTCCTTTGCAACTTTCCATCACCCGCCGACCCATTTCAGCTCGTGGACGCGCGACTGGAGGCTTGCTGTTGCAGTCCGATTAACCATAGCAACCGCAGGTCCCGATCCGTGTGCACAATACAGCTCCCAATCTGGGAAGTCGCCGTGACCGGTTCCTTACCCCTCCAGATACCGTAACGGAGATGGAGAGGCGGGGGATCATCGGCGCAGGGAGATTGGTTGAGATCTTCAGAAAGTGGGGATATCTGCTGTCTCGCCATCCCTAGGGCTGGGTCGGCCGCTGAATGCCTAGAATATTATTAATATCAGGAGCTCTAGGGAGTTCCCGGCAAGTTCCAAGTCTTAGGTTGTTATCGCTCGTAGTAAAGCCTGCCAATGTCACTACATCGGAAACCACATTTGCCATAACAAACTAGCAAGCCATACATCCATCTACATTAGTAGGGCGCGAGTTTAGCTTCCACCTTTCGTCCACAGAAAGAGACGCATTCCTTTTGTTCCTCCAAATCTGATGATCCACGTCCCCGACGTCCCCAGCAAAGAGTTGGGGATGGGGATGGAAGGGCATAATTGGGTGGACACCTTTAATTTGAAATTTCGGGTGGATCTGCCCTGGTCAAAGGTCGGGCATGTCTCTTACCAGCAGCATCCATCGCACCAGGGCAGAAAGCCCAGCCAATTCCGAGATCCAAATGGTCAAGGGAAGGAACGAGAATGACATGTGGATAGTAAATCATTCCAGACAGCCGGGTAAACATGCTCGATCACGATGAACCGCCACGACCCTTGGTAATGCCCGGGCAAGATCGGTTAGTTATATGTACCATCTTCCGGCTAGGAGCAATGGATGTTTGTGTCACGAAACAACCTTATATAGTATGCTTGGTGTTTGGTCGCTGACCAAATATTATGCTTTTTTTGGGCAGTTATTGTATTGGTGGAAACCAGGCCCTTCAAGTTCATTACAGTTTGCATGCATCAGCATACTGCAGGGATGAAACTGTAGCTTTTATTAACTACCTGGTTCAGCAACAACTGTCGCTAATTCTTTATGGAGAGATAACCAACCCGCTAGCCAGCATGCTGCGTTGAAGTTATTAAAATAGAATAATGCCCAGGCAACTTGTGTCCATTCATGCCGGA